>JAHWFO010063991.1:1372397-1406452 GCA_023313115.1 Rhysida immarginata
GAGTGAATTATCGTAAGGGGGTCCTTACGGCACCCCCCCTCCCACGCCTACAGGGCACATATGAATTGCTAATGTGCAGTTTTATCACTATTGAATTAGCTGAAACTTCCAAAAAAAAATCAAACAAAAAAACAAGAAACAAACAAAAATAAACACTATTGTATAAATTCACGTGTTAATAAATGAACCGCGCACTTGGTACTAATAAAACTTAATGTAACTAAAATACATTAATTAAATTATTGTGATATTGGTTTTCTAATGTTACATTCTGCCATACACATTTCATAAGTGCTCAAAATGTTTTGTTCATTATTATGCTCTTCTTTAACACTCCCGCATAGGAATGGCTAAAGGCATTACCTATTAGGAACCTATTAGGAAAAATTCTGCGACCCGGATTCGAACCAGGAACCTCGACTATCATGGCCGATGCCTCTACCAATTGGGCTATCGCAGACATCACGGATAGCCAAGCTGTCTCAAGGTGTCTTAAAGACAACCAAGTTGTCACGGTTGAAAGCCCAATGGGAGACGGGAACCTGGCTCGCAGATCGAGAATTTTTCCACTCCAAACCATTAGAAAGTTGATGAACTCACAAGTAAATAATAATAATTATTTAAAAAAATTGAATTGAAAAATCATTACCTATGCTTGGAGACGCTTCTCCAGTTAATAATAATTATTATTTGGCATTACCACTGTTGGTTGGTTGGAATTACGTGCAGGTCAACATCAATGGTCATTTGAGCTGTATACGCAAGATTTTTATGTTGAAAAATATAAACGAATCAGAAGGCTAACAATAAAAACTACTTAAATAATACATACATCAAAAATACAAGTAAACTCACAATACAAAAATACAATACTCAACCGAAAAACTGGAATTCAAACTGTTTCAACTCAAAACCAAATTTTGGGCGTTTTTTCAGGGAAAAATGCTTTAAAAGGGACTTTTCCATCGATTCTTCATCGACTTGAAACGCGGTTTTGCAGCAAACCAAAGATCTGAGGAAGAAAAGTAAATTCAACTTGAAACCAAGAAGCAAAAAATAAAAAAAAAAACATTTGGGTGGGGTGGATGCTATGGACGAACCATATCACGATGAACGAGTTTATTATAATGAGGACACGTGATGCTTTTCTATAACAAATAAAATTTAATATAGCTAAAATACGAGCAAGAAAGTCTAAATGGTTTTTTTCCTTGATGCTAATTTTAATCCAATAAAGCTTCAGAAAGGATACAAGGTCATATTAAAAAATGATCATGCATGCAATGACTAATGGTTAGTTTCAATTTGTATAGAGGAGGAAATTAATTCTAGATACTGGGATGAGGAGAGAAAGTTATTTTCCCGGTCCAACAAAACGAAAAATAGGATAACGTGAGAAATTTTCCCCGCTCGAACTTGTTATAGACTCTGTAATTGGATGAAAGACTTTTCCCTCTTGTAATGTCGATATATTTCGCAACGAATTTGCTATTCTAAACTTCTTCCTTGTTGCCGAAGGGTGTTGTATATGATCTTTAAAAATTTTGGCCAAGGGCGGCGATTTCGAAACTTAAATATCTTAATTGTTTTTAAGAATGACATTCTTAAAAATATGAAAAACTAAAACCCAGTTGTTTATTATGACAGTTTGATCTATTTTAATATTCGGTGCAAGCGAGCCATTTATAAATATTAAAAGTGAGAAACGCTTTACTACCCACTGATTTAGAAACTGTAATAGTGAGAATCCCGACATATTTCCCAATCAGCTTCGCAAATTTAAGCGGAAAAAGGCTAGTCGATTTCAATAAAAAAAAAAATCTTTTATCTGGCGATCAACAAAAGCTTAGGGGAAATCTCTGCCAATGGCTTTTTTCCCCGTAAGATAAATTAAACTCGTTACTGAAATTAACAAAATGTGATGAAATTGTCGAGGACAGATTGTATATATAGCAACTAAATAACGGAGTCTCTACAACACATCTTAGCACCTTGGACGTGAGAAGCATACCGATATTTTATTGGTGAGTATGGCATTTAGCTTATAGGCCTATACAACAATTTAATAAGAGTATTAACCACAACTATTTTAGACGATAGCCCACCGTTTATCAGTGATATATAATTAGTTGTTTTTCTTTTCATTATAGAGATCATCTTTCACGAAGAAGTTTTTAAACCATCACAATGAAGATCATTTTATTCCCTTTGGTCCTTGTAGGGATTTTAGAATTTGCTGCTTCCCAGCAACAGTGCTCTTTTGATCCACAGTTGGATGTCAATGTCCCCAATCAGAATCCCTACGCTGGTACGATAGTTAATTCTGTAAATAATGGAGCCAATTATATAAATGCAGACCTTCAGAATGTCTTAGAGATTGCTTCGAGCAATACTGCGAATATTTGCAGTAGCCTCAACAAGATTAAGACGGCAACGGACGGTGAAAAGACAACCACGAAAGAGGTGTTAGATATGGTAAGTGGCTTATGTTTCTTAAATTTCAGATGCGGAACCTCGATTTTTTTTGTTTAAGTTGAGGCGGTTCCTTTGCTCTATAAAAAATAATCTTTAGACCACAAGGGATACTGTACCTCGACTTGACAAAAATATTACAATGTTTTATTATGTTTGTGGCCAGTAAATTGTAATTTCCTGAGCTCTTAATATTGATTCTTTTCTTCTATATTAATAATTCCAAAATTGGCCTTAGATTAACGAGATCCATCCTTGGCCTCTATCATTCTAGTCACATAGTCATAAACATTTAGATCATATTCGGTATCGCGCTATTTAAACTGATGGCTATATTACGATATCCTTGTTTCACGATAATTTTACTAAATAAGCTTTAATATCCTATTTTAGCTTTAGTTAAAGTTAAAATTTGAGCTTTATATTTATTACTTTATGCATAATGAATCCAATTTCCCATTTATGTGGGGAGTTCATCGAATCGGCGGTATTGAAGTTATAGTTTATGCCTTAATGAATTTCTTTAGGAGTGATTAAGTAAATAAGCACTGGTTAGGAATCGAAATAAATGAAAGGTCCAGGCAGTAGAACACAAGAATCAGTAGATATTCATAGAAGCATTATCTTTAATGGGATGCTCCGTTTGTTCAAGGCTTTCAAGCTGTTTCGCGTATGTCTGGGCGTATTTATACCGGCATTGTGTACTTTGGAAATATGCGAGCTGCAATAGCAGTCGTTAAGTGACAAGTGGACTGAGCTCGTATGGAAATTAAGTGCTTATGCCGTTTCAACAAACTTATAATGGGAAATAAATAATTCTAAGAAGAATAAAGCCTTGTAAACATTCCAAAGAGTAGTTTTAGCTTTAAAGCAGAAATACATTTATACATTTATTAACAAGAAATAACTCCCCCCCCCCTCCGAGTAGAGTAAGGCAAGTAGCAGACTCTCCAGTCATCTATTTCTATTTTTACCCCTTTATCTGCACTTTTTACCTCTCCCCAAGTTTTAAATCAAAAAATTGATTTTCTCGAACGTAGTATGTAGAAAATGTAAAAAAGCTCGTATCTTCTTTCCTTTCTCATCATTTCCAATCAAATGAGATACACTGCTCAAAACAATTAAAGGAACACTTGTAGAATTCCCTATACAGGGCGTAAATAATACTTTTTAGCAATTTCATCTTCTACAACATGAAACCTACTATCTCCCTCATAGGAAATGGTTGAAGCCAACACATTTTGCTGCCAGATATTCTGAGAAATTTGCATAGCAATATAATCCCCCGGAAAACAAAGTGGTTACATCCAATATACTCTTTGCTTGGAGATAACGGTCAAACATTAGAAGGTGCAGGCATTCCTGGAACGGTATTGTTAGTGCTCTGACATGCCACGAAGGTATCTTGAAACAGTAGAAGCTGCGAGAGCCGTAACATTGCTCCAAACGGGTCAATCATTTCGGACTGTGGCAAATGCCCTCAATGTGTCCTCTTCCCTCATTTTCTGACTGCGTACACGATCCAGGCGACTGGCCAGTACACACGAAGAGCTGGGCAAGGTCGCCGACGCTCAACAACCGCCAATCAATTTCATTATGTGCGGACTTGTGCCCTGCGCCGAAGAACCTCAACGGCCAGAGACCTGAGAAATGACCTGCAGATGTCAACTGGGGTAGCTGTTTCAGATCAAACAATCCGGAACAGATTACATGAAGTTGGCTTGAGAGCCAGACGACCAAATCGGGTGCCTAGGCTAACCCGCCAGCACATACTGGCGCGACTAGAGTTTGCACATCAACATGTCACCTGGCAACTTCGCCACTGGCGTTCTGTTCTCTTCACAGACGAGTCAAGATTCCGCCTGACCCGCTACGTGTTGGCCGTCTACGTGTCTGGAGACGACGTGGTTCGCGAAACACCGACGCAACAGTTTGTGAGACTGACAAAATGGGATGTTGTTCCATTATGGTTTGGGCTGGCATCTCAATAGACCATCGAACGGATCTTGTGGTCGTCCGAGGGCGAATGACCGCTGACGTTTACATTCGTGACTTTCTGGAAGAACGTGTGATTGTTGCTGCACATGGCATGGGGCCTGGATTCCTTCTGATGCAGGATAATGTTCGTCCACACACTGCAGCAGTCACTCAAGACGTCCTACAGATGCATGGCATTCAGACCATGAGGTGGTCTGCAATGAGTCCAGACCTAAATCCCCTTGAACATCTTTGGGACATGCTTGACAGGCGAATTCGACACCGCCCTTCAGCTCCAGAAACACTGCAACAGCTCATCCAGCACTTACTGAGGAATGGGACCGGCTTCCCAAGATCACATCTGTCGACTGATACGGAGCATGCCTCGAAGGTGCATGGAGGTTAATGCAGCCTATGGTAGGCATACACATTACTGAGTGGTGCAAAAATTGATCCCTGGAAGAAACAGGGCATTCTCCTCACAACGTCCAAAGGACATTTCACTTTGTTTTAGGCAGGGGTCCTGCAGTTTCCTGCTATTTCTTTATGTTTCTTCACCAGTTGTTTCAATAATGCATTCTATTGTTAAATAAACCGTCTTTTAATGATCACATACAGCGATTTTGTCCATATTATTCGTAGTAGCTTCTGCACGCTGCTTAATAGAAGTGTCCTTTAAATGTTTTGAGCAGTGTATCACATGCCATATGTTACCATAGTTTTAAAGACCAAGTGACTGACACCCCCGCAACTCCGGTCCCACTGAAGCAATTGGGCCTAAACTTCATAGTAATGTGAGGAATCTTGCCTGGAGGAATCTGGATACTGAATTTCACTCTTTTACTCCTAAATAGCACATAGATTTTTTGTCCTGTCTGACCCCCACTCCTGTAATTCCGACCCCAGTACACAAATCAAAACTAAAATAAATAGTAAAGGTGGACATGCCTAGAGTAAGCTAATTCCGAATTTCAACCTTCTACTCAAAAAAAAGTAGAAATAATGAAGGGGACGGATATTAAAAAACCAGTAAGTAGCTCCATTTCTTCCGCTACTTCCACTTAAGCAATCGTGCGTCGACAAAGCGATTTCACGTGCGCGTGCCGATGTCAATAATGCTAAAAAGGTGAACAGGAAGTAACAATATGTTCATTCTTGACAAATCGATTGTAATATGACATGCCATTATATTAGTATTCTGTACAGTCACTGTTTTTGCACGTGAATTCGACTTGAAGGGGTCCACGAAAAATTCTGAAAGTTGATACGGCCGAGCTAAGGCCTTGGTGGTCATATTTCTGAAAACAGAATTTGAAAAAGTTAATTATAAGGAAAGGACAAGAATGTGCTATAAATCTTTATTTCGTTGATTGCGGTTGACAAAGAAACACTGTCAATTTGTAAACCTAACAAATCATGTGATCTATATTATAATTTATGAATATCAATTTCTAAAATAGATTTATTAAAAATTCATAAAAACTTTTTTGTATCAATTTTTAACAGGTAACAACTATACGAGTGGAATTAGAAAATGTAGAAGATGAACTGCAGCAAGCCGCACAAAACGCTGGAGAGGATGACAAATTGGCCATTGAGAATTTCATAACAATGTTGCGTACTTATGTGAACAACTGCCTACAGCTCACCTTTTCCACGAGAGAACCACCAAATAGCAAATGATCAAGCCAAATTTATTGAATTTTACCCGTTTTAACGTTCTGGAACCCCACTTTTTTAAACAGTTGCCATCATAGAAATTGCTAATAAAATCTTGACTATTATATATGAGTACGTGTCACGATATTTTTTTTTAAACCTCGAAGCAATGATATGCCAATTCATATCTGCCAGGTGGCCGAGAGGGCTAGGGCTTTCTAGTTCTCGAGTCCACCTGGTTCAAATACCGCCGTGGGCATGGATGTTTGTGTTTGTCCCTGGCTGCATACAGATATAACTTGTGTAAAAGGCACAAAATGACCTTAGTAGTCGACGCCAAAAATTCTAATAAACCAACCAGTAATAATCAATTCAACTACTTAACGAACATAAATTATATACAGCCGTTGGGTCTCGTTTTATAGATTCATTTATTTAAGTTTATATTGAATTTGCAAATGATTCTCAGTTAATGAATATACAGGGTTAATTCATCTTTATTTCTTGAAATATAAATTGTATATGAAAATCTACATACCGATGGAGAGGGTAGGTTCTAAAGTTTTACTCAGTAGATTACCCTGGTTGATTAGTATCAAGCAATTGATGCTGAAATAAAAGAACGAAAAGTGATAAGGTAAAAATAATCTATTAGCCTGACGCGTTTCGTCATTACGACATCATAGGAGCAAAAGATATCGAATATATTGCCAACGGTGATAGATTGTCCGTCAAGCATGTGTGAGAATAATATCCATCACTGATTCCGGAAATAGCGGACCCATTAGATGAAGGTCGTGACGTCATCTGGATCGGCAAGACTGTCGAATTCGCTTAGGAAATTAATGACGTTACCTCTCTTAAAAGAGATCTGGTTGTTCAAGCACGGTTCCCTTGGAAATACTTCTTGATTTTTATCTCTACATGGATCAGAATCTTCTCCTTCACTTTTTCTCTCCATTGGATGCACATATTTGGGTTGAACAGTCTCTGGATATTGTGGGTGGCCCTAAAGGAGACCTCGATGCCCACTTCGTGGAACAAGTTAGTAATCCGATACGTTGCATGTGAGATGCACGTTAAGATTTAGTAAGGCTTCTTGACTACCTTCAGTGTATTTCTTTTGGTATTTATTCTGGAAAGGTGAACCTTGTGAAAGCACTTCTTCCGCCTCATCTGAACAAATGTACACTTCACTCCTCGATTACCAATTGACAGGTTCAGATGATGGCGTAATGCCGAAACGCGTCAGGCTAATACATTAGTTTTAGTGTAACAATTTTGATTCCTTTATTTCGGTATCAAAGAAAAATTATTTTCTACTTAAAACAATTTTTTTACTCTATTTCTTTCGCTTTCTTCTTCTTGCAAAATCTATTTATTCTTCTATTCAAATATTTATCTTAACAAGATAAATAGACCCAATCCATAAGATCAAAAACAATATCCTGAAGAAGTGGTCCTATATCCTGCCCTGGAATTTTAATTAAATGAAGAAAATTTGAAAAGGTCGCTCTACGTCCCTATCTTGAATGTAAATTAAATGAAAAATGGAAATAATTATTCATTCAGGATTTTTATGTTCGAAAGGAATACTTAATTCTGTGATAATCATGATATGGGTGATATCAGCACACAATAAAGTTCATAAATGGTGCACATCATTTTGTACAAAATATGAGCAAACGTAGAAATTAACCGCTTTAGGGTATAAGTCCAGAGTGGCGTTCCCTAATTTCCCCGGATGATATCGATTAGCTCAGTCACTTTCACGTTCTGAATTTATTAACATATCATCCACTAATAAATAAATGATTTACTATATTTGTGAAAATTATTTGTTGAGAAATTCCACACGGGATAAAAAAAAAAATTACGAAAGTCCCGTGACGATGAACATCAGATGAGAGGTAGCAATGTTATGACTTCACCGACATAGGATTTTCGTGAATTTTTTCCGCGTCAATTTCTTAAAAAATAATTTCTGTAATATGGTAAATCATTTCTTATTATGTGTACATGGTACAGTAATAAATTCAGAGCATTAACGCGGGAAAATTAGGAAAGCTACTCCGTGTCGGTTTTATCTACTCAAAACCATTTACACGTATACGCCGTATTGTAAAAGATGTAACAGCATAAAAGTTGCTGCTCAGTCCTACTAAAAGAGGACTACTCAGTCGGCGAAGATGTAATTTTAAGAAGGCGATTCTGGCTTTCGCCCATAATTCCGTGCGCAACAAAAAGTTGATAAGGCAGACGCAAAATCTATATTACGGGCGGGTGAAGAGAAGCGGTCAAGAAAGACATGAATCGGAAGACATACGAGGTTCGCGTTTAAATTATAAAATTGAAAGTAAAATTGCGTTTATATTAAAAAGCTTAAAATGTATGTGCATGACTCTTCATTACGTTTAACGAAATAGAATTTAACTCTAAAATAATCTACATATTATATCGTAAAAGCACAAACAAGTGCCGCACTGCAAATAAGCGCCGCATCCTATCTATCACAGCAGCAATTCTACACTGAGGGTAATAAGCGTCACGCTCAATTAACCGCCGCGGCGATCATCGAAATTGTCGATGCCGCCACCGAGTTGAATCAACACCACCTAGACAGAAGGCCTGTGCACAAAAACTGTATCCTTTGTTACATCATCATCAAGCGGCCAAATTTAGGCCTTACGAGGTCTGTTCAAAAAATACGTAGACTGACGTCATAAAACAAAATATACTTTATTCAGAAGTTACACATCTGGGTCCCCTTCAAAGTACTCTCCTCCCCGACGCACACACTTATCCCAACGGTGTTTCCACTTTTGGAAACAGTCCTGGAACGCTTCTTTTGTGATGTCCTTCAGCGCCTTCGTCGCATTTGCCTTTATGTCGGGAATCGTCTCAAATCTCCTTCCTTTCAAAGGTCTTTTGAGTTTGGGAAACAAGAAGAAGTCACAAGGAGCGAGGTCAGGTGAGTAGGGTGGGTGAGGAAGAACAGTGATCGAGTGTTTGGCCAAAAACTCTCGAGTTCTGAGGGCTGAATGGGCTGGAGCGTTGTCGTGATGAAACAACCAGTCACCTCTCGTCCACATTTCTGGCCTTTTCCACTCGTCCAGTGGCAGTTTTTCCGAGTTTAACACAAAATTTCACAGCAACTCTTTGCTCGCTCAAGTCACTCATTCTAAAAATCCGCCAAACGAAAAAAAACACACTTCACAAACAACCGCGTAGCTAATCAACCAATACTCATATTTGCAATCAAAAAACTGCCTTGTAATCAGCGGATCTGTCAGAAGATGGCGACACCAAGCGATTTTGATTGGGACCAACAGGGCCCGCGCAATTCAAACAGTCTACGTATTTTTTGAACAGACCTCGTATTATTGGTAGAAATACGATTAACAATAGTCGCTTTTGTATGATGTGGCAATGAATGACGTTAGTGTGCGCAGGCCTTCTGTCTAGGAGGTGTTGGTTGAATCAACCAATGACGTACATTAAAGATAGACTCCGAATTCTATTGTTAACAGCGGCAAAAAGTGAAACAAATTGAGCCATGACGGTTCTGGGCGGAGTGAGCCGTGGAGTAATTAGTTGTCTGCCTGCTTTGTTTTTGAAAGTTTTGGGCCCGAGGAATAATTAATTCAAAATCATTCCTCAAAGTTGTTTTGCGCAAAACTGTTCAAACAGACACGAAAAAGGATCAGGAATCATTTTCCACAAGCATAAATCAAAAATACGTAACTAAAATGAAAACACATAACTGAAAGACGATCGAAACGAAATTGAAATTGAAACCATGATCGAAAAATTGTTTATAAATATAATAAAATTCTTCAAATACAAAGTAAACGAAAAGATAAACTTATCAGTCCGTGATCGGCGTGTGAAAGATTTATTAATCAGCTACTCTCATGTTTAGCCATGTATTTTGCGTCATATTCACTCACTTTCGGCCATGACAGTTCTGGGCATGGAGTTTCCCAATTTGCTTCAAATTACAACAATTGCTTCGGAGTCTATCTTTAATATACGTCATTGGAATCAACACCACCTGTACTCGAAGCCTGAGCGCGAAAACGTCATACATTGTTACATCTCCTTCGATAGGGTATTGTTAATCATATTTCTACCAATAATAAGCCCGAAATTGTCCCTACCGTAGGTGATGTAACAATGTATGATTTTTCCGTGAGGAGGCTTTCTCATTAGGCGGTATTGGTTGAATTCAGTTGATTTCGCCGTACAAAATACCGCACTGTGATCACACTGTGATGTCATTGGCAGATACAGGTTTTCAAAGGAAATTATTTAGAGCAGTATAATGTATGTATACGAAAAGGCCTGTATGTATACGAAAGGGCCTGTATGGCCAGAGGCCGACGAGTTGGGTCCCTGGATGGACCTGGATTCACGACTGCTGTATGGTGGTCACAGCAGCCGGGGGGGTAAAGATTGGCTATCACGGATGGTCACCCATTCAGTGACGAGCCGTGCCTGATGTAGCTTAACTTCACAGAAGTTGTTTTCAGTGAAAGCCCACCAGGCCACGGCCTTCCCCTCTAATGGTACCATATAATACGTACTCTAATGGTACCATATGGTACTACTGGAAACTTGCTATGCAAAAACATGTCATGTAATATATCAAACAACTCGTGACAACATGCAATAAATGAATATAACCAATAGTTAATGATACCCGGTAATGGTTTAGTAGTACCCTCGCAAATGGTACCATACGGTACCACTGGAAACTTTCAATGCTAAAACATGTCATGTAATATATCAAACAACTCCTGACGGCGTGTCAAAAATGCATATAACGAGTAATTAATGATACTCGGTAATGGTATAGTAGTACATACACTAATAGTACAACCGGAAACTTTCCATTCTGAGATGTGGCATGTAACATATCAAACTCGTAACGACGTCTCATAAATGAATATAACGTGTAAATGAATTATAGTGGGAATTGGTTTAGTTGTGTTTTAATGGTAAATATAAGTTGCATTTTGACCCAATTAATTCACTGAAATAAATCAGGTCCGTCATTTTGAATGACTCTGTATACTAAATGATTTATCTGCTACCTGCGCATATAATCAGAGAATTAAAACCACTACAAATATTAATTTATTAAATGAAATAATACAATGCACAGGAACTGACATAATTTTTAAAAATATTTATTTTTAAATGTAATATTTCTACATGTGTTTCGTTCGTTAGCTT
This sequence comes from Rhysida immarginata, assembly GCA_023313115.1. NCBI lineage: Eukaryota > Metazoa > Arthropoda > Chilopoda > Scolopendromorpha > Scolopendridae > Rhysida > Rhysida immarginata. The sequence continues at coordinate 1,383,744 of JAHWFO010063991.1, forward strand.
GTATATAATGCTGGAGTCACGCTTTGATCTAGATTTATTGTGGTACTTCCAGAGTGCTTCCCTATGAAATTCTTAAACTCATTAAAACCAGGTGGGATGCCGCTTAAAACGAACACCATATAAAAATAGGATCAATAATCATGGTGTATCAGAAAGGTTTATGTAAGGCACAAGATCAGAAGTAGTAGGATTACATCAACATTCCATCGAAGCATCAAGGGTATTTTGATGAATAGTCATGATTGATTCCAAGGTTACGGTTGGTCCCAGTGACCACAATCTCACTTTTAAACATGCAATGACCATCAACAAGACTGGACCAGTTGGGTCCCAATACATTCAATAGAGTGTAGGTCTATTTCTTCCTGAACCACGGTCAATTGTACGGCGTTTTTTCAAGAGCACGCAGATAGTGTAGCGTACTGACAAAATACGAGTACCCAGACTATTAGGGGCAACACAACCATAATATCGTCAGTGAGAAATATTAAAGATTAAGGTTACGCGAAGCTTTATGATAGATCTGTATAAGAAATCATAACAACTAATTGGATTCATCCCCATAAAATCAATCGAATGATGGGGTAGTTTAATCTTTCGATTAATACACCTTTAAACAATTGGGTGAATACAAAAATAAAAAAAAATGTAAATGTCACGAATAAAAAGTATAAGATTTCCTCAAGTGTTTAATAAACGTAATTCTTCTCTCGCAATTGGGTTTCATTGTCTATTATCTGTATTGTCCGTATGGATTCGTCATTCCTAATCATTGAAGATTACATTTGTAGATTCTGAGATTGAGACATCGTATCCGGGCAGATAACATCTGAAGAAATCCGGCACTCCAAGTCAAATTCTATTTATTAGGATCAAATCATGATTTCAGGAATTACGCGGGGGAGGGGAGGGTTTTCTCTTTCGCGTCTCACATTCACTCGGGACTAGAAGGGATTCGGGAAAATTATTAGTAAAGGAGGGGAACCGCGATCATCCCAAAAGCAAAACTTCGATGGGACATTTCTCGTTTCGAGTGTGGACCGACGTTCTCCGTCTCTAAGGTAAGATGTTGATGTTTTGTATTGATTCTTTATTCTTCTAAACAACTTTAATTCGTTAATTGAGTTTTTCTACTGTTCTTTTTAGTTCTTTTTAATTCTTTCACTCGTAGCAGGTAAGTAATCTAATAGGTTTTCTTGGTAAATTTTCGGTATCTGCACAATCACAACCGCGAGTCAAATCGCAACTTACGTGACCAAGTCTAAAAGTAGTTCCAGTGATGAACGACCCACCGTATATTGAGAGAGGTTATCTAAGGAAAAAACCACAGATTAAAGAGAAAAACAAATTTTTAATATTTTCTCCTTAATCTGTGGAAAAAGCTACCTTTAAATTTAACAAACTTTACCACTCTCGGCGCTTCGCGCCTCACGTCGGCCCTGCGGGCCTCATTCAATGAGGCTCGTTGGTCACTGTTTTCCGTTACTCGAACGCCTTCGGCGTTCTGTCTACGACGTCCCCCTCCGGGGGTAAATAATTGATATATACCCCAACCTATTTGGTTACAGGGGGCAGTTGGTTTCCCCTCGGCCGGTTACAGGAGGCTAATGATCCGTATTTTTTAGTGGTCACAGAAATGGCTGCCAGAAAGTTACGGGAACTCATTTTATGGTTAAACCTAAGTTAACCCAACACCAGAACGCTCAAAAAATGCTGGCTTACCTTTAAGACATGGTTCCTTTCGACAATGGCTAATCATCCAGAAAGCAAAAAGAAAATCAGAAATCCACAAATAGCTCGAAACCACCGCGATATGCTAATTATGTGTGGTTGCGATGGCAACAGCTACAGCACGACGGGAAAAAACGGCAAAAACACGCCTTCCAACGCCTAAATCCAGAAACAAGCCACTTCACAACCAAAGACAATAAAAGTCCGCTACCAGAAACACCAAATATGTGATATCACTTCGCGCCAAACATAAGAAACACCACAGCCATAAAATCACCCAACAATTGAATTTGAAAGGAGGAAAAAACGCAGGAGCAACAATTGAATTGAACAAATGCGATAAAAGCAAAGCCATCGCGCGATTGTGCAGATACCGAAGATTAACCGTTTTCTATAGTAGATCGGTCAAGATCGAGTTTTGCGGGGCCCACCATAGACAAAGATAAGTATTTTACCTGATAGCGTTTATCTTGGTTGAACGGATCAGTCTTTTCGTCTAAAGTTCATCACCGACTCGCCATCAACATTCGAAATGTAGTCCATTCCAAGAAAACACAGATGAAGTTAACATGTTGAAAGAAACGTTTGTCGCCTTTAATAATTCTACGTTAAAAATCACATTAACTCAAACACAGTTTATAATTTGATTAAAGGGCTCCAGAAGGAAAAGATACTTAGCTAAATTTCCTTTGAACATGTTAGATAAAGCCCGTCAAGATTCCGTCTGGGTTCGTCAAAATCACGATTAAGAGGTTCAACAGTTTCGACATTCGTTAAAGCACAGGAAAAGTGGATCTTTCATCGCAGATCCAATTTATTTCGTTTTTTTTCTTTTATTTGTTTAACTCACTCGATCGTCGTCGAGTATATCCAAAATCCTTTTCCTCAACCTCCCGTCTTCCTACATTCTTAACGAATATATCTTTTATTATTATAAAGATTCCTTTCTTTTAGCCAGTTATCCTCTCTCATTGTTTACGTCACCACTCCTGATTTCTCATTGTCAATAAATTCTAAACATTGTTTTAGTTTCTTTCATTGTTCAAGCACATTATAGCTAATTAAATCTCTCTTATTGTTTAAGTGACACAGTTTTTCTATCGTCGTAAATTGTCCTTTCACTCGAGCTTTATCGTAAAACAAATTTTTTGTTGACAGTAGGGGGCGTTACAATAGTCAGATGTGAAAGTTAAAGTTTCACATCATAAGCAGGGAAGGAAAGGTAACAAAACTGTGACAAAGATCTCATATACAGAGAGATACTAACTTCACTTTGATACCAGTTAAAATGACTCCACATAGCAATATGCATTCTTACTTTAGAGTAAGTTATATTTTTTATGTATTGTAAAGGTTGTTTTTGCACTAACGTAAGAGATATTTTTTAATAAACTTTTAAAACGCTTTCTATTTTATTCTACAATCTCATCATGGTTCATTTTATTCCGTGGAATTTCCACGGGTCCTACTAGTTAATATGTTAATTTAGTTTACGTAACAATTCACTATGCCTATGATCTCGCGTTTGTTTACATAGATGCATTATTCGGAACTTTCGCAAAAAACTAATATAAGAATGCATCCTTGGTCTGTACGTTTATCCGGCCAGCCATCCGTCCGTCGTTTGCACGATAACTTGAAAACGGGTTAACTTTTTCAAATTTTGTTTTCAAGTTTCTTGCAAAGCTCCTAATAAAAAGAACGTGCATATAAATTTTCTCCTCATTGATAGGAAAATTTGTGTCTACTAAGCAAAACTGTCATAACAACCGCGAAGGGCAGGAGATGAACATAATTGTTGCAAACTGGTCGGCATGAAACCAAAATTGACGAAAATCTTTGACAACTTTTCAATTAAAAATTGATTCTATACAATTAAAATTACTTACAAGCTTATTTTTCGTATATAAACTTTCAAAGCCCGTAATTATTTTTCTCATAAAAAAAGTTGATCATACTATCTTAAATGATAAACTCACCAACTTTGATATTCTTACATCGTCCTAGACACTGAGTTGCGATACAGAACCAGTTATTTGGTTATTATCTGTACAATAATTCTCTTCTCTAAATTTCATCACAGAAATATCATTTATTTCAATAAGAGAGCAATGTAGAATTGCGAAGTCGACATTTTTAGAGTTTCCCTAAACTTTTATTGATCGTTAAATAGATAAAAAACCTATAAATTATCCATTAATTTCAATTCTTTTTCCTTAAGCTGCATAACATATCCGGATTGTCACCATATGTGTAATCACTGACTAATGGGAGAGGAATTAATATCTATAAATGGATGTAATAAATCACTGATAATTTGGCATTGAGCGTAAAATATGCAGTAATATTTCGTAACATATGTCAATTATTCTCGTGAAATAAGGATACCTGAAACACATAGTGAGGCATCTACTGAAAAATGTACCTTCAGTCAAATAAAAACCCGAAATTGTTCATTAATCATCCAAATTAATTTTCTCGACTTCAAAATAGGCATCATTTGATGCCATCGAATATCCAGTCTTCGAAACATTTTTTATAGACACTTTCCAGTATGGCCTTCACCACCTTCTGCGACTTTTGTTTTATGGACGCAAAACGTCTTCCACGAAGTGGTAATTTGAGTTTGGGGAGCAGGAAAAAGTCATATGGGGTCATGTCTGGGGAATACGGTTCTTGATGATGGCATTTGTTGAGTTTTGGGTCAAAAATTTGCATATAAGGATAGATGTGTGGGATGGCATATTATCGTGTGCAATATCTTAGAATTGTTCTTCCATAAATCTGGCCTTTTCCAGCGCGTCAGAAATATTGGTCCCGTCATACAGCGAAAAATAAGATTTTCATACCCTTTAAGCGTGCTTTTTACATAAAAAAATTCCCGATTATTTATTTGACTGAATGTACCCAAGAATAGTCCTGTTAAGAAACATTCAGGAAATGTCCCTCAGAAATTTATTCACAAATAGGTATTTAATTTCGAAAGTCGCTGGATCTAAATTATTACAGAATATACACTGTCATATCACTGAATTATGACCGCCCGCTTAGTAATGGGAGTAGGCACCCTTCGCCACTATAACTGCTGCTAGGCGTCGTGGCATGGACGCAAGAAGTGCGCGGTCTGTCCACAGAGCTTCGAGAGTCATAGGTGGAGGGTCCAGTTGCCGTACATGGCGATCAAGGTGCTCCCACAGATGCTCGATTGGATTGATGTCCGGCGAATTAGCGGGCCAAGAGAACACTCGAAAATCTGTAGAGTGTTCCTCGAACCAATCCAGAAGAAGACGTGCCTTGTGGTAGGGTGCATTGTCCTGCTGGAACACAATCACATTGGGGGAATATCGTGAGCATATACGGGTGCACCTGGTCCGCTACGATTGACAGATAGCCACAGGCATTCAAATTGCCCTCTAGACGAATCAGTGGACCTAACTGCTCCCAACAGAAGATCCCCCACACATGCACACTATCCCCAACAGCCTGTTTCCGGTCCACAATAACCTCCTGCAATCTAATGGAGCAAAAACCTTGACTCGTCGGAGAAGGCGACCTTAGCCCACTCGTCTGTGGTCCAATGGCGGTGCTCACGTGCAAAGTCTGGGCGTCGTTGATAATGACCCCTGGTCAACATGGTTGCAACAATCATGCGTCGACTGTTCAGGACCATCCGTAGCAGGTGCGTTCAAAAGTAATGTCGGATACACGTCTGTTGGTACCACTGTTGAATCTGGTGGTCAGTTGATGGACTGTGGCTCTCCTGTCACCTTTTACGAGTCGTCGTAGGCGCCGCTCACCCCGTTGGTCGATGGCTCGTGACCCTTTATAGTGATGGCGTTGGGACGCGATTTCTGTCCCTGCTGTCCACTCTTTGTACACCTTCACTACAGCGGACCGTGAACAGTTCACAAATCGTGCCGTTTCGGAGATGGTGCCACCCTAGCTGCGATAGCCTATTATCATCCCTTTTTGGGTGTCTGTTAAATCCGGACGTTTACCCATCTCTGAGGCTCGTGCACCTGCCGTTTGATGCACCAGCTTTAAAGTTTTCTCAGCCTGTTATGCAAATTTTGCAGTATGTAATCGTTGTTGGGGCGAACCAAGCGTGTGCCTTGAAGGGATGCTGGTTATAATTCATTGATATGATAGTGTATATGGTATGGACTGCTTGAGTTGTTGGTTCCGTATTTTTCCCACATATAAGTCACAGTTTCTTGAGCACATCCAATTATTTTGGCAACTTCTCGTTGCGATTTTCCTTCCTTAATCAGCTTTATCATAAATATTTTCTCTTCTTCACGGTATTCTCTTATTTTAGGTATTTTGAGTGTTAAAACCCAAATAAAACAGCAAAACTATTTGTATCTATAAAACCTCCCATGTCTATCTCCCATATAATTGTAATAGGTAACCTCATTGAACGTTATTCCATTGTTAACAATAGTGAACAAATACTTATTTCTATAATGTCATCTGAACAAATACTTTTTCCTTAGAGAGTCTTCAAATGAAGCGTCTACTTGCAAAAGCGGCTATTTCCATTCTACGAAATTTTTCAAAAATTACAATATAAATATTACAGCTTTTTAATATAATTTGATTTGTTTTGCTTTTAAGAATAGTAAGTAACATAACTAATGGTGTTAGTAAGCAAAATTAATAAACAAAATAGTAACTACTTAAACTAAAAGCGAAACTAAACTAAACTAAAAACATAATAAACTTATGTGAAAACAATACAAGTTCGAGATTTTATTTAAATATTACGTTGAGGTATTTCTTCAAGTGTTTCGCAAAATTGATTCACCGAAGTTTCAGAAAATAGTTCGTTCTCGCTTAGTATTTTTTTTTTGAATATTCTAGGCAAGATCTGCATTACTATGAAGTGGATTTTGCGGGGGTGGCAGTCACTTGGTCCTTAGAGCTACGGCAACATATGTGATATATCATACGTTCGGAAATGATGATAAAGGAAAGAAGATACGAGGTTTTTACATTTTTTACATATTACGTTCGAGAAAATAATTTTATTGATAAAGAAAAAACTTGGGGAGAGGTAAAAAGTGCAGATGAAGGGATAAAAATAGATGATTTGCCTTATCCTAATCGGGAGGCGGGGCGAGGGAGGGGGGTTAATTTCTTTATAATAAACCTATAAATGTATTTCTGCTTCACTGCTAATGCTCCTCCTTGGAATGTTTACAAGATTTTATTTTATACACGATTTGAATCACCCTTCATCATTTCTACATTTTTGAGGTAGAAGGTTGAAATTCGGAATGTAGCTTACTATGGGCATGTGCACCTTCACTATTTAGTTTGGTTTTAATTAGCCCACTGAGGTCGGAGTTTTGGGGGTGAAAATTAGAGGGGACCAAAAGGTCTAGGTGTGTTTATGCATATAAAGGAGTGAAATTCGGTATGCAGATTCCTATAAGCAAGATCTCCATTATATGAAGATTTCTTTTCTCCCGTGGTATCCATGCCTTCCCGACTCGGTGGCGGAAATGCATCGAAAAGATGGGGACTATATTGAAAAATAGTGTACCAACTCTGTCTGTAATAAAGGAGCTGTAAAAAATATTTCCGATTTTCATTTGACTGACCCTCGTAAGTAGAATAAAAATGGAGCTACTTATTGGTTTTATAATGTCAGTCCGTCCCCTTCATAATTTCTACATTTTTTTGAGGTAGAAAGTTGAAATTCGGAATGTAGCTTACTATGGGCATGTCCATCTGCACTATTTAGTTTGGTTTTGATTTGTATACGGGGGTGGGATTCAGAGAGGGCAACATATCTATGTGCTATTTAGGTACGTAAAGGCGTAAAATCCAGTATCCAGATTATTCTAGGCAAGATCTACATTACCATGAAGTTTAAGCCCAATTGTTCCAGTGGGATCGGATTTGCGGGGGTGGCAGTCGCTTTATCCTTTAGCATAAAAGCTACTTATAAGAATGCGCCTTTGGTGTGTACGTTTTATCCGGCCGTCCGCCGTTTGCACGATAACTTGAAAACGGATTAACTTATTCAAATTCTGTTTTCAGAAATATGACCATCAAAGTCTTAGCTCGGCCGTATCAACTTTTCAGAATTTTTCGTGGACCCCTTCAAGTCGAATTCACGTGCTAAAGCAGAAGTGTAAAGAATTCAAAGATACTGGCATGTCATATAACAATCGATTTATCAAGAAGGAATACATTGTTACTTTCTGTTCATCTTTTAAGCATTACTGACATCGGCGCACGACACGTGATATCGCTTTGTCGACGCACGATTGCTCAAGTGCTCATAATGTATAATTAAGTAGCGGAAGAATGGAGCTACTTATTGGTTTTATAATTCTTAACTGTGTACCCCTTCATAATTTCTACATTTTTTGAGGTAGAAGGTTGAAATTCCGAATGTAGCTTACTATGGTTATGCCCATCTGTACTATTTAGTTTGGTTTTGATTGGTACACTGAGGTCGGAATTACGGGGTTGGGATTCAAGGAGGGCAACATATCTGTGTGTTATTTAGGTACGTAATGGCGTAAAATTCGGTATCCAGATTCCTTTAGACAAGATCTACAGTACTATGAAGTTTAGGCCCATTTGTTCCAGGGGGGGTCGTATTTGCGGGGGTAGCAGTCACTTGGTCCTTAAAACTATGGCAACATATGGCATGTTATATATCATACGTTCGGAAATGATGAAAAAGGAAAGAAGATACGAGGTTTTTTTACATTCTACACATATTATGTTCGAGAAAATCAATTTTCTTGATTAAAAAACTTGGGGAGAGGTAAAAAGTGCAGATAAAGGGGTAAAAATAGATGACCGCAGGATCTGCCACGTGCCTTCCCCTACTCGGGGGGGGGGGGTAATTTCTTTTTAATAAATGTATAAATGTATTTCTGCTTCACTGCTAAAGCTCCTCTTTGGAATGTTTACAAGATTTTATAATAAAATAATTCATGGCATTCTTTTAACATTTGCAATATAAAACCATGTGATAGAACATAAAATTCTGTTATTAAAATAATCTCAAAATTAAAGAGAACGTTACACAGACGGTTTGAGATGATATGAATTGCTTATGTGCATTTTTATCACTATTGAATTAGCAGAAACTTCTAAAAAAATTCAAACAAAAAAACAAGAAACCAACAAAAGTAAACAATATTGCATGATTTCACGTGTTAATAAATGAACTGCGCACTTGGTACTAATATAACTTAAAGTTACTAAAATACATTCATTAAATTATTGTGATATTGGTTTTCTAATGTTGCAGTCTGCCATACACATTTCATAAGTGCTCAAAATGTTTTGTTCACTATTCTGCTCTTCTTTAACACTCCCCATAGGAATGGCTAAAGGCATTACCAATGTTGGTTGGTTGGAATTACGGGCGCGTCAGCATCAATGGTCATTTGAGCTCTATATGCAAGATTTTTATGTTAAAAATTATAAACGAATTAGAAGGCTAACAATAAAAACTACTTAAATAATACACACATCAAAAATACAAGTGAACTCACAACACAAAAATACAATACTCAACCGAAAAACTGGAATTCAAACTGGTTCAATTCAAAACCAAATTTTTGGGCGTTTTTTCAAGGAAAAAGTGCTTCGAATGGGAGTTTTCTATCGATTCTTCATCGACTTGAATCGCGGTTTTGCAGCAAACCAAAGATCTGAGGAAGAAAAGTAAAAGTAAATTCAACATGAAACCAAGAAGCAAAAAAATAAAAAAAAAAACATTTGAAAAGCAACGGCAAGGGTGGGGTGGATGCATGAACGAACCATATCACGATGAACGAGTTTATTATAATGAGGACACGTGATGTTTTTCTATAACGAATAAAATTTAATGTAATAAAATTTCTAAAATACGAGCAAGAGTGTCTAAATGGTTTTTTCCTGGATGCTAATTTTGATCCAATAAAGCTTCAGAAAGGATACAAGACCATATTAAAAAAATAATCATGCATGGGGAGGAAATTTTCAATGATTAGTGGGATAAGGCGAGAAAGTTATTTTCCCCGCCCAACAAAACGAAAAAAAGGATAACGTGAGAGAAATTTTCCTCGCTCGATCTTGTTAAAGACTCTGTAATAGGATAATATACTTTTCTCTCTTGTAATTTCGATATATTTTGCTGCGCATTTGCTATTCTAAACTTCTTCCTTGTTGCCGAAGGATTGTTGTATATGATCTTTAATAATTTTTGGCCAAGGGCGGCGATTTCGAAAATCAAATACCTGAATGGTTTTTAAGAATGACATTCTTAAGGATATGGAAAACTAAAACCCAATTGTTTATTATGACAGTTTGATCTATTTTAATATTCGGTTATTAAAATATTAAAGCCAAGTATAAATATTAAACCCCCCCTCCTCTACCCACTGATTTAGAAACGGTAATAGTGGGAATCCCGACATCGAGTTCGCAAATTTATGCGGGAAAAGGCTAATAGATTTCAATAAAAATTGCTATATTAAAAATCTTTTATGTGGCGAACAACAAAAGCTTAGGGAAAATCTCTGCCAATAGCTTTCTTCCCGTAAGATAAATTAAACTCGTTACTGAAATTAATAAAATGTGATGAAATTGTCAAGGACAGATTGTATATATAGCAACTAAATAACGGAGTCTCTACCACACATCTTACCATCTTGGACGTGAGAAGCATACCGATATTTTATTGGTGAGTATGGCATTTAGCTTATATAAAACAATTTAATACGAGTATCAACCACAACTATTTTAGACGATAGCCCACCGTTTATCAGTGATATTATATAATTAGTTGTTTTTCCTTTTCATTATAGAAATCGTCTTTCACGAAGAAGTTTTTAAACCATCATAATGAAGATCATTTTATCCACTTTGGTCCTTGTAGGGATTTTAGAATTTGCTGCTTTCCAGCAACAGTGCTCTTTTGATCCACAGTTGAATGTCAATGTCCCCAATCAGAATCCTTACGTTGGTACGATAGTTGGTTCTGTAAATAATGGAGCCAATTATATAAATGCAGAGCTTCCGCTTGTCTTAGATATTGCTTCGAGAAATGCTGCGAATATCTACGGAAGCCTCAACAATATTAAGAGGGCAACGGACGGTGAAAAGACAACCCCGAAAGAGGTGTTAGATATGGTAAGTGGCTTAGGTTTCTTAGATTTCAGGTGCGGAACGTCGATTTTTTTTGTTGTTTAAGTTGAGGCGGTTCCTTTGCTCAATAAAAGATAATTTTTGGACCACAAGGGATACTGTACCTCAACTTGATAAAAATATGACAATGTTTTATTAGGTTTGTGGCCAGTAAATTGTAATTTCTTGAGCTCTTATTGCTTAATATTGCTTCTTCTTTTCTATATTATTTAAAAATTGCAAAATTGGTCTTAGATTAACGAGATCCATCATTGGCCTCGATCATTCTGTTTAAGTCACATAGTCATATACATTTAAATTCTATCCAACGAAAGAAAAACTGGGCGTTTCCAGTTAAATTTCCGATTTCAAGTGTTAGCGATTGTTAATTTTACTTAGCAACAATGTTTTTCTTTAATTGGACAGAGTATAGATCATATTCGGTATCGCACAATTTAAACTGATGGCCATATTACAATATCCTTGTTTCACAATAATTTTACTAAATACGTTTTAATATCCTATTTTAGCTTTTTAAGGAGCTTTAGCATAAAAGCTACTTATAAGAATGCACCCTTGGTCTCTACGTTTATCCGGCCGTCCGCCGTTTGCACGATAACTTGAAAACGGATTAACTTTTTTAAATTCTGTTTTCAGAAATATGATCATCAAAGTCTTAGCTCGGATGTATCAACTTTTCAGAACTTTTCGTGGAACCCTTCAAGTCGAATTCACGTGCTAAAACAGTGAGTGTAAAGAATTCAAAGATACTGGCATGTCATATTACAATCGATTTGGCAAGACGGAATATATTGTTTATATTGTTATTTTCTGCTCATCTTTTAAGCATTATTGACATCGGCGCGCACACGTGAAATCGCTTTATCGACGCACGATTGCTCAAGTGCTCATAATCGATAAGCTTATTAAGTAGCGAAAAATGGAGCTACTTATTGGTTTTTATTTTACATACAATTTGAATCACCCTTCATCATTTCTACATTTTTTGAGGTAGAAGTTTGAAATTCGGAATGCAGCTTACTGTGTGCATGTGCACCATCACTGTTTAGTTTTGTTTTGATTAGCCCACTAAGGGTGAAAATTAGAGGGGACCAAACGGTCTAGGTGTGTTTATGCATATAAAGGAGTGAAATTCGGTATGCAGATTCCTATAAGCAAGATCTCCATAATATGAAGAATTCACCCCCCCCCCTCAGGTATCCATGCCTTCCCGACTCGATGGCGGAATGCATCGAAAAGATGGGTACTACATTGGAAAATAGTGTACCAACTCTGTCTGTAATAAACGAGCTGTAAAAAATATTTCCGATTTTCATTTGACTAAGCCTGGTAAGTAGAATAAAAATAGAGCTACTTATTGGTTTTATAATGTCAGTCCGTCCCCTTCATAATTTCTACATTTTTTTGAGGTAGAAGGTTGAAATTCGGAATGTAGCTTACGATGGACATGTTCAGCTGCACTATTTAGTTTGGTTTTGATTTGTATACGGGGGTGGGATTCAGAGAGGGCAACATATCTATGTGCTATTTAGGTACGTAATGGCCTAAAATCCAGTATCCAGATTCCTGTAGGCAAGATCTATATTACTATGAAGTTTAGGCCCAATTGATCCAGTGGGATCGGATTTGCTGGGGTGGCAGTCACTTGGTCCTTAGAACTTTGGCAACATATGGCATGTGATATATCATACGTTCGGAAATGATGAGAAAGGAAAGAAGATATGAGGTTTTTAACATTTTTTAAATATTACATTCGAGAAAATCAATGTACTGATTAAAAAAAAAACTTGAGGAGAGGTAAAAAGTGCAGATGAACGGGTAAAAATAGATGCCTTATCCTACTCGGGAGGCGGGGGGGAGGGGGGATTTTTTTCTTTTTAATAAACGTATAAATGTATTTCTGCTTCACTGCTAAAGCTCCTCCTTGGAATGTTTACAAGATTTTATTTAAATTTAAAATTAAAATTTTGAGCTTTATATGCATAATGAATCTAATCTCCCATTTATGTGGGGAGTTCATCGAATCGGCGGTATTGAAGTTATAGTTTATGCCTTTATGAATTTCTTTAGGAGTGATTAAGTAAATAAGCACAGGTTAGGAATCGAAATAAATGGAAGGTCCAGGTAGTAGATATTCATAGAAGCATTATGTTTAATGAGATGCTCTGTTTGTTCAAGGCTTTCAAGCTATTTCCGTATGACCGGGCGTATTTATACCGGCATTGTGTACTTTGGAAATATCCGAGCTGCAATACCAGTCGATAAGTGACAAGTGGACTGACCTCGTATGAAAATTAAGTGCTTATGCCGTTTCAACAAATTTATAATGGGAAATAAATATTTCTAAGAAGAATAAAACATTGCAAACATTCCAAGGAGGAGCTTTAGCTGTAAAGCAGAAATACATTTATACGTTTATTAACAAGAAATTAACCCCCCCCCCCCCGAGGAGGGTAAGGCAAGTAGCAGAGGTCATCTATTTTTACCCCTTTATCTGGACTTTTTATCTCTCCCCAAGTTTTTTATCAAAAAATTGATTTTCTCGAACGTAATATGTAGAAAAAGTAAAAAAGCTCGTATCTTCTTTTCTTTCTGATCATTTCCGAACAAATGAGATATCCCATGCCATATGTTATCATAGTTTTAAACAACAAGTGACTGCCACCCCGCAACTCCGACCCCACTGAAAGAATTGGGCCTAAACTTCATAGTAATGTAGATCTTGCCTAGAGGAATCTGGATACTGAATTTCACTCCTTTACGTACCTAAATAGCACATAGATCTTTTGTCCTGTCTGACTCCCACCCCTGTAATTCCGACCCAAGTACACAAATCGAAACCAAACAAAATAGTGAAGGTGGACATGCCCAAAGTAAGCTACATTCCGAATTTCAACCTTCTACTCAAAAAATGTAGAAATTATGAAGGGGACGGATATTAAAAAAAACAATAAGTAGCTCCACTTCTTCCGCTACTTAATAATAGAGATTATGAGCACTTAAGCAATCATGCCTCGACAAAGCGATTTCACGTGCGCGTGCCGATGTTAATAATGCAACAGTAAGTAACAGTATGTTCATTCTTGACAAATCGATTGTAATATGGCATGTCATTATCTTAGTATTCTGTACAGTTACTGCACGTGAATTCGACTTGGATGGGTCCACGAAAAATTCTGAAAATTGATACGGCCGAGCTAAGGTCTTGGTGGTCATATTTCTGAACACAAAATTTGAAAAAGTTAATACGTTTTCATGTTATCGTGTAACTGACTGCATAAACATACAGACCGGATAAACGTACAGACCAACCGTGCATTATTATAAGTCGCTTTTTGCTAAAGCTCCTAATAAACTTTATAAGGAAAGGACAAGAATATGCTATAAATCTTTATTTCGTTGATTCCGGTTAGCAAAGAAACACTGTCAATTTGCAAACCTAACAAATCATGTAATCTATATTATAATTTATGAATATGAATTTCTAAAACAGATTTATTAAAAATTCATAAAAACTTTTTTGTATCAATTTTTAACAGGTAACAACTATACGTGTGGAATTAGAAAATGTAGAAGACGAACTGCAGCAAGCCGCAAAAAACGCTGGAGAGGATGACAAATTGGCCATTGAGAATTTCATAACACGGTTGCGTACTTATTTGAACAACTGCCTACAGCTCACCTTTGCCACGATAAATCCACCAAAATGCAAATGTTAACCTAAACTTATTGAATTTTACCCGCTTTAACGTTCAGGAACCCCCCTTTTTTAAACTGTTGCCATTATAGAAATTGGTAATAAAATCTTGATTATTATATATGAGTACGTGTCACGATATTTTTTTTTAAACCTCGAAGCAATGATATGCTAATTCGTATCTGCCAGGTGGACGAGAGGGCTAGGGCTTTCTAGTTCTCGATTCCACCTGGTTCAAATACCGCCGTGGGCATGGATGTTTGTGTTTGTCCCTGGCTGCATACAGATATAACTTGTGTAAAAGGCAAAAAAATGACCTTAGTAGTCGTCACCAAAAATTTTAATAAACCAACCAGTAATAATCAATTCAACTACTTAACGAACATAAATTATATACAGCCGTTGGGTCTCGTTTTATAGATTCATTTAATTAAGTTTATATTGAATTTGCAAATGATTCTCAGTTAATGAATATACAGGGTTATTCAAAGTGATGGACTCAATTTAATTCATTTTTATTTCTTGAAATATAAATTGTATATGAAAATCTACACACCGATAGAGAGGGTAGGTTCTAAAGTTTTGCACTCAGTCGATTACCCTGGTTGACTAGTATCAAGCAATTGATGTTGAAATAAAAGAACGAAAAGTGATAAGGTAAAAATAATCTATTATCCTGACGCGTTTCGGCATTACGACGTCATCGGAGCAAAATATATCGAATATATTGCCAACGGTGATATATTGTCCATCAAGCATGTGCGAGAAAAATATCCATCACTGATTGGTGGATGATTCCGGAAATAGCGGACCCATTAGATGAAGGTCGTGACGTCATCTGTATCGGTAAGACTGTCGAATTTGCTTAGGAAATTAATGACGTTATCTCTCTCAAAAGAGATCTGGTTGTTCAATACTTTGGCACAGGGTTGCCAGGTTGGGCGATTTATCGCAAATTGGGCTACTTTTTTGTTCAAATTGCGACTAAAATTTCAAATTTGCGATTGCGACTAAATTGGGCTACTAAAATTTCAAATTTGCGATTTTTGGGCGATTTGTTTTGTGACGATTTTCCGGCTTAAAAGCTAGCACGTAATTATTTTTTATTTAATTTTATAATGCGGATGGAGTGGATTAGAAGTGGTTATTAGTACTAGTGGTTATTTTTACAAGAGCTGCATAAATGTGGAAAAGGTGTTAATAAGGATGTTTTAAAGGAGCGATGTTTCAACTTTTTACGTTCATTGTGTGTAGAAATTCTACAACGATTTCCTAGTAATTTTGTGATGTATGAAAAGGTAAAAAATCTTTCTCCTGCACTCATTCTCAGTCAATGCAGAAAACTATTTTGTGAATTGCCACTAAAACTGATCAACATGGAAGGTTTAGAAATTAGCGTGATTGAATCTCAGTGGCGATCAATAATTACTAAAGATTGGACCTTATATTTTAGTGAAAATGTGCCAAATGACTGTCAGCAATTTTGGACTGAATTGTACCATTACAAAAATGCTGGAAGTTCACTCTCACTCTTCCTATCAGCAATGCATCCGTCGAAAGAGTCTTTTCCATCATGGATAACGTCAAAACTGCTCTCCGAAATAGAATGGAGTTACCTTTGTTAGACGCAGTCATTAGAATAAGAACACAACTTCAAAGTGAAAACAAATGTTGCAATTCTTTCATCCCAACTAATGAAATGTTAACAAGATTTAACAATTCAGTTTATAGCGATGTCTTTTAATCTTTGATTTTGATTTGTATTTTTTTGAAGAATAAAAGTTTGTAATTTACTTTTATAAAAAAATTTACAAATTTTGCGGAAAAAGAATTATAAAAACATTGTAGCAGTAGTTGGAAAATAGTAGGATGTTATTTTTTTATAGACAGCTTTTCTAAGAAATCTCTCATTTTCCAGCAAATTATTCACAAATGCAGATTGAGAATCACATGGACGAATATTTTTATTGTATGGTTTATTTGTATTTTCATAATGTTCAGTAATAGTTGGAAGCTTACATCATAGACATAATGTAGATTTGCGGAATTCCCACATTCTGGAAAGTCAGGGAAATGAAACATGGTCAGGGAGAGTCAGGGAAAAAGGGCTATTTTCATGCATTGGGCGATTTTGGGCTACTAAAGTTCCCCAATTGGGCGACCGAATAGTGGTTGGACCTGGCAACCCTGCTTTGGCACGGTTCGCTTGAAGATACTTCTTGATTTCTATCACTTCAAGGATCAGAATCTTCTCCTTCACTTTCCTTTCCATTGGATGCACATATTTGGGTTGAAGAGTGTCTGGATATTGTGGATGGCCCTAAAGGAAAACTCAATGCGTACTTCGTGGAACAAGTTAGTAATCCGATACGTTGCAAGTGCGATGCACGTTAAGATTTAGTCAGGCTTGACTACCTTAAGTGTATTTCTTTTGGTATTTATTCTGGAAAGGTGAGCCTTGTAAAAGCACTGCTTCCGCCCCATCTGAACAAATATACACTTCACTCCTCGATTGCCAATTGCCAGGCTCAGATGATGGCATTATGCCAAAACATGTCAGGCTAATATATTAATTTTACCGTGTCAATTTTGATTCCTTTATTTCGGCATCAAAGAAAAATTATTTTCTACTTTGGAGTGCATTTTTTATTTTAAAACAATTTTTTTTCTCTATTTCTTTCGCTTTCTTTTTCTTGCAAAATCTATTTATTCTTGTATTCAAATATTTATCTTACCAAGAAAAATAGATCCAATCCATAAGACCAAAAACAATGTCCTGAAGAAGTGGTCCTATCCCCTGCCCAGAAATTTTAATTAAATGAAGAAAATCTGAAAAGGTCTCTACGACCCTACTTGAATGCCAATTACATGAAAAATGGAAATAATTATTCGAAAGGAATACTTAATTCTGTGATAATCATGACATGGGCGATATCAGCACACAATGCAGTTCATAAATGGTGCACATCATTTTGTACATAAAAAAGAGCAAACGTAGAATGATATCGATTAGCTCAGACACTTTCATGTTTTGAATTTATTAATATATCATCCACTAGATAATAAATGATTTACCATATTTGTGAAAATTATTTGTTGAGAAATTCCAGGGATAAAAAAAAAATTACGAAAGTCCCGTGCCGATAAACATCAGATGAGCGGCAGCAATGTTATGTCTTCACCGACATAGGATTTTCGTGAATTTTTCCCGCGTCAATTTCTTAAAAAATAATTTCTGTAATATGGTAAATCATTTACTTATTAAGTACACATAATATAGTAACAAATTCAGAGCATTAACGCGAGAAAATTAGAAAACGCTATTCCGCGTCGGTTTTATCTACTCAAAACCATTTACACGTATACACCGTATTGTAAAAGATGTAACAGCATAAAAGTTGTTGCTCTGCTAAAAGAGGACTACTCAGTCGGCGAAGATGCAATTTTAAGAAGGCGATTCTGGCTTTCGCCCATAATTCCGTGCGCATCAAACAGTTGATAGACAAACGCAAAATATAAATTACGGGCGCTTGAAGAGACGCGATCAAGAAAGACATGAATCGGAAGACATACGAGATTCGCGTTTAAATTATTAAATTGAAAATAAAATTGCGTTTATATTAAAAATCTTAAAATCTACCTGCATGAGTCTTCATTACGTTTAACGGAACTTAATTTAACTCTAAACTAATCTACATATTATACCGTAAAAGCGCAAACAAGTGCCGCACTGCAAATAAGCGCCGCATCCTATTTACCACAGCACCAATTCTACACTGAAGGTAATAAGCGCCGCGCTTAAGTAACCGCCGTGGTAATCATCGAAACTGTCGATGCCGCCACCGAGTTGAATTCAGTTGATTTCAATGTATAAAATGTATGTGTTGAATTCTACACATTGTGATGTCATTGGCAGACACAGGTTTTCAAAGGAAGTTATTCAGAGCAGTATGATGTATGGACGCGAAAAGGTGAATACGAGTATACAGCTAGTCAAAGAATGCGAGCACCTTCTCTGCAACACGCCTTGAAATGGATAGCAACTGCGTGGGCAGAATTATCCGAGGGCATTATCAGAAGTTCATTTTTGTATTGTGGTATTGCCATTGCAGTTGAGGGAGATGAGGACGGTTGTGAGCTTGCTTAAACGATCCAGACATAGAGAAGGGACTTAGAATGCTGGCGGAGCAAAAAGACTCCACGGTCAAGCCTGTGATGTGATAGACGAAAGTGCTGATGATTCAGATTTTGATGAAGAATTGTAAATAATTCATGAAATTCAATAAACATTGTACATTATTTTAAAATTTTGCGAATTATTTTTTTTTCACCATTTACCTTTGACAGAAATAAGCGCCGCATCCAATTAAGGGCCGCACTGAATTTGCTCTGAACTGAATAACCGGCGCGGTGCTTGTTTGCGCTCTTACGGTATGCCTTCTCTGATGCCACACAACTGTCTTTCAAAACATCATAATGAAAAATTGAAAAAATATATATTTATTAGCAATACCCGCCATCAAACTGATGTAAGAGAATATTTTTTGTTTTCTTTTGAATTTCCAGATCGCCAGTCTTGGAAGAAATATCGGTGTTCAGTTGTAAAGCCTCTCAACCTTTACCTGCTAAATATTCCTATGCTGCCGTTAGACAATAAAATATTTAAACTTTAGAAATATACATATACAAATTGAATATTTATATAGTTATTTATAAAATAGTAGAGGCGACGAGCGTGATACTCGTAGTCTCTGGTTTGAATGCAGGTCGCGGAACTTTTCCTTCACTTCTTTCCATTAATATCTTTATTAGGCAGAATGTTTCAGCGCCTCATATGAACAGCTTAGTAATCTTGACTAATTACATTGGTCGGCATCAAACTCCTCTCTGTAAAAATAATGATTTATTCATATAGATTTCACACTACAAATTCCAAATTTGGCACTCACATTGCTGTATCAAGTACCATTGGGGGGGGGGGGGGTGCCATATGTCCCTAAAACTTCATTTCCTACGTACGCAGTTAAATTTTTTTACGGATAATATGGGCGCAGTTTCTGATGAATATGAAGAAAGCTTCCACCAGGATATGGCTCAAATTGAAAAGCGATACAGCGGCAAAGTGAATCAAAATAGCGGATTACTACAGTTGGACACCAAAAGCCAAAAGAGACAAAACAAGAGACAAAAGATAACCGTTTCATGAGACACTTCATTATTTGTTAATAAGATGGTGAAAACTAATACTTTATTAAACTCCGCCCAGGACACCGTATGGCGGACTGGCCAGTCCTAAGCCTGGATAAAGGAGGAGGGTTAGCGTCAGGAAGGGCATCCGGCTGTAAAACACCTTGACAAGCCTTTATGATGAGTGGTATCCATGACTCAGAAAATGCTAGAAAGTGCTAGGAAATGCTAGAAATGAATACATGGCCTGCAACATAGAGGCCCAAAAAAAAACAAAACGAGGAGTTGAAATTGATGGAGACAGCAATCAGGAAAACTGACCACTTCAGATACCTTGGTTCGACAGTTGATGAATGGAGTGAGACGGGTAGGGAAGTGACTAGCCGAATACAGACAGGTTGTAAAAATTGAAAAGAAGTCTCTGGAGTCCTCTGTGATAAGAAGATCCCTGTGCGTCTAAAGGGCAAAGTTTTCAGGACGGTGGTGAGATATGCAATGCTGTATGGAATGAAAACACTCTCTCTAAAAAAGTCCAATATACAAAGGATGAAGGTGGCAGAAATGAGAATGTTGAGATGGATGTGCGGAGTGACACGAGCAGACAGGATTAGAAATGAGCGCACCCGAGGGAGAGTGAAGGTTACAGATATTGAAAATAAAATCCAAAAAAATAGACTGAGATGGTTTGGCCATGTAATGAGAAGAGACGAGGACTACACCGGCAAAAGAGCTATGAACATGAAAGTGGAGGGAAGGACAAAAAGAGGACGACCCAAGAGAAGGTGGCAAGATATTGTGGACGAAAATCTGAAATCAAAGGGACTCAGAAGTGAGTGGACAGAGGACAGAGAGAAATGGAGAAAGCTCATCAAAAACAGCGACCCCACATAGAAGTGGGAAAAGCTGAAGATGAAGAAGAAACTAATACCTTTATTCATGTTTTCATTTTTATGTAGAATTGTAAATGAATATATTAGTCTTTTAATTGATAAAATATTTTTTATTAATATAAAACTCTCTCTCTTAAAAATGGTATGTGATGGTGCAATTTAGATGTCATATTTCGATTTAGGAATGTCATAGTTCTCATTTTTTTTTGCAAGGAGGACTTTTTTTTTGCCGACCAGTATTATCGTTCGTATGTGATATAAAAGCACTAGTCTTCACAAATCGGGGAGATGTAGGCTGAAGCTAAACTGAGTGTGAATATAAAAATATTTAGGCTGTGATTCAACTCTTATTTCTTATTCTTTGACTTTTTCAGATATGCAATTTTCCCGTTATTGACTTGTAACAATGATCAAATTTAAAGTTGGCCATTGGACAAATCGGGTATTTGTTAAATTTATGGAACAAATGCCATCAACACTTACGCCATCTTATTATTATGTTACTCCTTTGAATTTAAGCAATGGAAACAGTTAAATTTAAAGAATTTAAATGTGTCTTAATCCAACTATCAAGATATTTTTAGTGAGCCTTGTCTTGAATAAGCTCTTCCAAAAATCCGAGTACAGTCGATGATTTCTCCATTCATCGGCCTCCCGAATCGTCCACACTTCTTTAGAGATATTCCACCAATGTCATTCACGACAGTGCTGTCTGGCATGTTGCGCACCGTTGAGGGAATTTTTTTTTTTTTTTTTTGTTTTTGCAAAATGCTGTTGGGAAACTTTGGGGCATTCACTGTCTATCCCAGACATATATGTAAATTCATGTGACTTCGATCTGTTTTTCGGAAAGAAGGCACCCATACGAGAGCAATGTTTTTCTGGTGTTACAGAAGTACTCCGCGAATTAGAAGCGCACTCTTCCAGCTGTCAATAGAAAGGGAACTGCTGGTGGTATACACCGTCTCTCACAAACATGGAGAATTCTTGTCTAATTAATATTACTTCTTATTAAATAAGCCAGCTCTCTCTTCTGTCAGCTCAGAATTTAAAAATTTTAACATTTTAAAATTTGATGAACTTTATTAGCCCTAATTTTATTTAAGATTACACATAATATATATTGTCTTAGAACCCCCTTCCCTATATTAACTAACTCCTCTCATCACTACCACACGAGAGAAAATAAAATAATGATTCCATTTTATAGAGTAAATTATTTAAAGAGATCAATATCAATTTCTGGAATAACCTGTTGGTCCAAATTAACTGAAGAACTTCATGATGCACCTTCCTTTCAATATTTTAAACATCATCTTCTTAGAAATACTCGTTCGGGCTTAATCTCAACTACTTTAATTTCCATATATTCTTAAAATTTCAATAAGTTTTCACTGTTTTTATTATTATTGTCTTACAGCCGAGGCCTTCTCGGAAATATGTAGATAAACCCCACGGGGCGATAATGGCTTCCTGACGTGGCTGGCTCTGCTCCTCGTAGCAGCTCGCAATCTCTTCGGGCAAAATGTCGGAGAAGGACGTTACACCTTGAACCGTTACGCAGTAACGTAGTTGCAGGGACACCAAAAGACGCACCTCGATTTGACCAGGAACGTAGCTGATGCTTGCCGTCACTCGGAAGAGCACTTCCAGCTGTTTTGAAGTGAGGAGATGAAGCCCGTCGCTTACTCTTCCTTCCACCGTGCTTAATCGAGAGTTTATTTCGCTGGCGGCTAACACACGCTCCCTTTCGTGTTGGCGGCGTCTCTCTTGCCTTATTCCGCCGTCAGTTAGGTTCGGGGCTCTCGTCCTCCGTGAGTCTATTCCTCCTGTGGCGAAATAATGAGAAAAGGAATTATCGCAGTCTTGGCGAGCGGACGCAGTCCCTTCTGTTTGCACTTTGTCACTACTGTAACTTGCGGACGCGAAGCTGGCGAATTGTCCTCTATATTTATTCGGAAACTCTGCCTCACCTGTGTCTTCAGCTGAATTATTAGCTGGAGACGCGGCAGTTCCGAAGTACATTCGCTTCGATTTCTTTT
>JAHWFO010063991.1:1410194-1429644 GCA_023313115.1 Rhysida immarginata
ATAATAATAATAATAATAATAATAATAATAATAATAATAATAATAATTCAGAATGGCCAAAATTCATAGTGTCCCAAAAGTAGTGATCGTGGTGACGATGAATTAAATAAGCTATAAAAAATAACTTCATATTAAACGATCAACTTCCATTATTATTAAATAAGTAAACGTCGTTTTCTAATAATACAATCATTAATAATGACTCTGGACAAGTAATAATAGTCTTATACGTATGTACAGTTTATCCTACTTGTTAAAATACAAGTAAAATTGTTATTTCTATTTGTACTCAAGCAAACACAAGGTAATATGGATTTCAGATCAAAAAAGATTGCATACCTTATATGATTATTCCGTAGGAATAAGAAAACAGCAATTTCTTAAAGAGAATTAAATATTGTTAATATGATGTGAAAATAGAATCCCACAAAATAAGTGTTAAAAAGTTACATCAACATACGAATAATTATATTGAAATATATATAATAGTAAGTTATAACTTACTTTTTTTCTTGGAGAAACATAAAAAGCAGGAAGCGAGCGTAGATGTCAATAGTCAATTGTCAACCAGAAATAAAGGCGCGCTTTCAGTCAAATTAGAGCAAAGGCGCTTACTTTAACGGTCTCTGAATTAGATGCTGCATTGCTCTTCTGCGCATTTTTACTGCGCACATACGTCAATTAGTGAACATCCAATCATGGATCGCCATTTTATACGAGCCATGAGTGAAATTATATTACGATTTCCCAACGAGTACCAAACGTAGGAATTACTTAACATCTAAACGTTATCTAACCGAACACTTTAATAACAAGATCTGAACATTTCCATTCTCAGCTCTTACGGTTTACCAACCTAAATACCAGTTTCCAACGGAAATATAACATATGAGTGCTAGCTGGGGAGTCCTTTCCTATCAGGACGAGGGACAAGGGACATGAGATCCAGTATTCGGGAAAAATGGCCTTTTGGATGTCGTCAAAATTGATGTCCAGAATGTGAGGAGGCCTGCGATGCCTGAGGAAGCTTCTAAAGGTGAGCGGATGCTCAAGAATACCTGCAACCAGAGGATTGGGACGGTCCTTCATCTTTGGAAACAGCTTTTTCAGCAACTCCTGGACGTAATTTCCAATGGGAAGTATATCAAAATCGTCGGCAGTAGAAGTATTGTTGCTACTCTCCTGTCAAGTTGGGCAATGGTCCTCAAAGTAACGTTTTGGAAGGTGTGGAGGTGCTTCCATCTGGACTTACATATTGTTACCCAAGCTGGCATACCATAAAGCAAGATGGTTCGGATTAACACTATGTATAGCAAGAGTATGCAGTCCAATCCAAGGGCGCTGTTTCGCCCCAGAAGAGCTACCAGACTCAATTTTGCCTTCTTGGCCTTGTTGATGGCGTGGGATACATGATTGCCCCAATTTAACTTGGATCTATTACACTCCGAGGTATTGGTAATGTTTTACCCATTCCAGCTCTTTTCCAGAAAGGACGAGAGGACTTGGGGGTTTTCGAAGTTTCTTTGTAATGATCATCACCTTGCATTTGTTAACATTTAGATTGTTGAGATATTTTATAGCTCCCTTTCCTCCCTCCCCTGTTCTAAAAATGGAAAAATAATGTAGTGTAGGCACATCTTATCTGGTCACGAAGCTATGTCTTCGTCATATTCAAAATGTAATCTTTAAGTGCACAAAAAAGACAAAAAAAAAAAACTAAATTCAGGCAAAGCCAGATCCAGATTATAGGCAGAATGGTGATTTAAGTTAAAATCTATCTACAACTGACGATTGATAGAGCAATATTTCTGCTGCATTCTTGTGAGATTTGGCATGACATATATGAGCAATTGAGAGCCATGTGCATCATGCATCTCGAATCGCCACTGAAACTTTAACTCTTTCCTTCAGCAAAACTCCTATTCACTGCGTAACTTCCACATGCAGCAAAAAGCTTATTTGAATAGTCACCACAATTTCTTTCTCTGCAATCAAGAATTCAATTTTAACTCGCTTTTTTTGTAACGCCTCTCATCTCTCCGGAATGTCAACCACAATGCGGGAAAAGCCAAATTTGCAGCATGGAAAAATTCACTTTTCTATCTTAATTATTGGCTAAAGAATAAATTGTGAGACCTTAGTTTGTAAGCAGCTTTCGTACTTCTCGTAGGTCGAGCAAGCTAACCTTATAAAATGGATTTAACTATATAGAATAGCGTTTCTTAAAGTGAGGATCGTGAAAATTTCTTGAGGGTCACAGAAAATGTCGTGGGTGACTCATTTTATTTTAATTATTATACGAGGGTTGGGGCATAAGTAATGGCAACTGTTTTTTTTTATGAGAATTCAAGCATGGGTGGTAAATGTGAAATATACAGATGAAAGAACAAGGAATGGACGAAATGTACGGACATTTAACAACACGCCAACACTTTGCTTCTCATGTTTATTAAGGTAGTTGACAACATTACAGGTTTCATGTTCTGGAATCATGAAGCCTGTAATGTTTCATACGTTTCATGCTTCTGGAAAATTTATTCTGGAACATGATTACAGACTTCATTTTCCAGAATAAGTAACAGAAATCAAAATAGAGAACGGTTGTTTTGATATACGAGCGTTGTTCAACTCGGGTTACATCCACCTTGCACGGCGATTAACTGAGAACTGATTTAACATTGCTCTCTGCGCAACATCAGGAACTCACGGAGCCATCTAATGTTGTGGAAACATACTAGCAGTCACAGCTTCTTTGAGACATATGACATTTTATGATACCACCCCTTAGCTCTGAGAAAAAAAAATAGTTGCCATGACTTATGCCCCAACCCCTCGTATAAATTTTCTATGTATAAATTTCTGTATTCATGTGGATATTATAATGCAAATATACTAATATAAGTTTATAATTCGGATTCAGTAATAAATTTTATATTAAAAATTATCTCTTTTGAGGTTAAGTGTGAAATGGGGTTGTGAGAAAGAAGTTCTTATAGTAGAAAATATTAAAATACTATAACATTCGTGTCATTCTTTGAATTTTTTTTTCATTTTTCTGTATTATAGTAGAAAATATTAAAATCTTAAATAAATATCCTCATTAGCTCTTTTAAGAAATTTAGATTAAGTTATGTTCACATTATAGCTTCAATATAAATGCTTCTTGTGAAATTATTTACATTTTCAATTTTTCGTGTGTAAACGAAGTGTACGTTTGCTTTAATATTTCTAGCAACAATGCAGCAATATGATAACGTACTCTTAACATTTTATTTTATAATAAACTTTTTATAAAGCTTTACAAATTAGATCATTAAGTTCTCTCTTTCATTGTAATTGCTAATCTGTAAGCTGCCACTTGGCACCCAGCCTGTTGCTTACCATTTTAAATAAATAAATAAGTAAATAAATAATAAAAATTTTATATATGCTTTATAAATTAAATCATTAAAGTAACATCAAACAAATAAACTCTAAACTCTGCGAAATCCACAACGCATACACTTTAGTGTCGTATATATTTGTAGATTTTTAAATTTGTCATTATAATTTAAAACTATTTGATATGAAATAGATACCGAAATAAAACATTTAAAAAGAAGACAAACATGCCATATCAATTTATCTATTATGATACTCTGTGAAATTTTATACAGTGCATCGAAGATTAGAGCAATTTATCTTTGTTTCTGAAGTAAGTCATGTGAAAATTGTTATTGTGAAATGAGTATTTCCGTTCGTTTTTAATTTTGTTATTTTTTTTATTTCACATGTACAGAATTATGAGATCCTGTGAAGCGTGGAAATTCTATATCATTCTGGTTATTGGTTCAAGTTTTCATATATGTCTAATGAAAGGAGAAAATTCTGCCGTAATATCATTATCTGGATCGAGCCTTAAATACTGTAATATTACTGAAAACAAAATGAAGGGCTACTTTGAAGCTTTCTGCGTCAAAACTGAATCGACCGTTTTGGAACAACTTCCGGAAAATATGACTAAACTTACGTTCACTCTGAGTCAAACTCCAATGAGAGAAATAAAAAATTCGTTTTACCGAATTAATGGAATTATATTTACCCAGGAACGAGATACGTTACATGTCTAGCAAAACATTTATGGGATTATCAAAGTTAAAGCTTTTAGACCTTTCAAAGAATAATATTCGTGTTTTGCATAAAAATTTATTTATTCCATGTTCTAACCTCGTTGAACTTATTTTGTCAGAGAATTCCATAAGCAGTCTTGATACCGTCTCCCAAGCGTTAAGTATTCTGCTCCGATTACAATCATTGGAGATGCACGCCAACGCAGAACTTCACATAATTGCAGAAGAGCATTTGAAACGTTTGGAGAACACAAGTCTGATCTCCCTGGATTTGTCTAACTGCCATTTAGAGAGGATTGATCGAATGGCATTCTGTCATTTGAAATTTCTTCGAAGTTTGTTACTCGACAACAATTTCTTCACGTCAAGAAACTTAAGCGAAGCATTATCATGTTTGTCATATACTTCAATTGAAAAACTGACATTAATAGGAATGCAGAATTTGTTGGCGTTTCCAATTGAAGCATGAAGATATTTATCAGAAACAAATGTAACGATTTTATATTTTTCTCAGAACAACTTTAAAGAAGTGGGACAATTCCCTATCTTGCATTCATTAAAGGTTTTAGATTTATCAAGTGTCGCATTGGGACTTTACACGAAAGTGCATTTGCCAATTTACCTATATTAGAAGAGCTGTATTTGAGCAATAATCTTTTTCGTTATTTCCCTTCTGCTGTGGCAAACCTTTCAGAACTGAAAGTTCTCGATATATCAAATAATTTTAATCCAAGACCTTCGGAATATTTTTTCTTTAATAAATTTAAGACACTTCCTTCGTTAGAAAAATTATCATTGAGCAAAACAAAATTTAGACCAATATACAGAGATGTGTTTAATGGTTTGCATAATCTAAAGGCGTTACTTGGCTTAGAATATTGTGGAATTAATTTTATCGATAGATTGGCTTTTTCTCAATTGATTTCATTAGAACTGCTATCTTTGGCTGGGAATTCCATCGTAAATATAACGGCTGACATGTTGGAAGGCCTTAAATACCTAAAACTCTTAAATCTCAATCAGAATAAAATTTCTTTTAAACCTCAAGAGCTAGTTTTATATCATCTGTCAAATTTGGAAAAATTAAATTTACGATGTAATGATCTGACAACCATTCCTATCCAGGAATTAGAGAAGCTATCTTCACTTGTCTCACGAAATCTTGGAAAAAACCAAATTGTTTCGTGGCAAACCATATCATTGCCACAATTTTCAAATCTAAAATCTCTTTATTTAGGAAGGAATAACTTAACAACAGTTACAGATGCAATGTTAGGAGATTTTAGTCCTTTAAAATCAATTGATTTGTCTGAGAATCCTTTTAACTGTTCTATCTGTGACGATTTAAAATCGTCTCAAAAATGGGTGAATGAGGAGAAGGTGAAAATTGAGGGAGCGAAATGTCTCTTACCTGATTTGCTTGCAAATCAATCCATGATAAATGTTGGTTTTGGTCACTGTGTTAATACTAATGTAAAGTACGTCATTGTGATGGCTTCAACAGTAACCTTCATTCTTTTGTTGATTTTTACGATTATTGGATCAACTTGTTACAACTATCGATGGCATATACGGCATTGGTATACTTTAATAAAAGCAAAGAAGAAATGGGCTAGAGAGAAAAGAAAAAGCCACAATTTTGCATACGACGCTTTTGTTTCTTACAGCATTGATGACAGGTCTTGGATTTTGGACTATCTTATACCTAAACTCGAAAATGAGGAACCTAAATTTCGACTTTGTCTCCACGAAAGAGACTTTGTGATAGGGCGCGAAATAATTTCTAATATATTCAGTGTGATTGATTCTAGTCGTAAGATCATCTTTCTTCTCTCCAATCACTTTCTGCAAAGTCAGTGGTGTAAATGGGAAGTGAACACTGTTCAATTTAAATTAATCGAGGATGAGAGGGACGATATAATAATGATCATGTTGGAAGATATAAAAGATAAACCAAAAGACTCCACTTTGAAATCTTTAATAGCCAAATGCACTTATCTGTCTTGGCCTGATGAACACTCTGGGGAGAAACTCTTTTGGGAAAGATTAAGAAATGCGCTTAGAAGGCCAAACACAAACTCATGCGCTGTTCATTCATTAACTGAAGAAACTCCTCTCTAAGGGAAAGAAACGTCTCACATTAAAGTACACTCTAGATTAATCTGTTTTGATGAACTCCGTATAATATACGTTGTTCCGTCTACTTTTAGATAATCTTAGACTATTGTAAGGCACATATACCAAAAGCGTTGGCTCCCAGCGCTTTTGAGTCAGCGGCAACAAGCGAGAGAAAAAGTCGCCTTATAGAGGTTGCATCAAAAGCCTGTTTCCCCCTTCTTTATTGAATACAAATGCATTTATGCAAATTCCAATAAACGGATTGAATAGGAAGTTGAGGTACTCTTTCTCATGGTGGCACTTACAGCGTTGTCAACATGCAAATTAGGATATATGCAAATCGTGTCTACTAAAGCGTAGGAGATACACAAAGAAACCCAGTTACAAATTTGTTCAAATAAGCAATAAAACCAAAAAGCTCATTGCAATTTCTGCAATGGACAAACGGCTCTTGTAAATTAAGTCTTTATTGCCTAGAAATTAATTCTGCACGGCATTTCAACGATGATTGCCATTGTTGCAGAGATTGCAACGAGGTTTTTGGGTGATCCGTTTATCGGATTAAAAAAATTTATTTTTTTTGTTTTGTTGCTTATTTGATGGTGAACAAGTTTGTAATTGGTATTTTCAGTGTATCTCCTACGGTTTAGTAGATATGATTTGCACATACCCTAATTTGCATGTTGACAACACAGTAAGCGATACCAGAAAAAAAAGAGCACCCTCAGCTTCCTATTCACTCCCTTTATTGGAATTTGCATAATTACATTCGTATCCAAGATAAAAGGAGAAGGGGTAGAGATTTTTCTATGTATATTCGGAACTTACACCTGGCGCCGACAAAGTGAAATAAGAATGTTTAAAATGTTTATTTATAGCTTCCACAACAGCTGCTTATATATGCATTCGCATATTCGGTTTGTGTTTTAGAACATTCCATCATTTTACTTAGAAGGTAATCGTATGTTCAGAATTTCATCCTCATATCGCTATCTAATTTTAACCGCGGAAAAAAGTGATGATATTCTCAAATTTCCCGTTTACAATATTTTATTCCTTATAACGAATTTGCCACACGGCCGTATCCAGAAATTTTTTTCGGGGGGGGGGGGGCAATCCCGCCTGTGGGCCGGGGGGTCCCCCATGTAACAGATTCAATTGACTTGGTGGAAAACGCGCCAATGCAAATCGAACTTAAGATTAACGAACTTATTAATTAAAAGGCCAAGAAATTATTATTAATACTTCTTCAATCAACCTGTCTAATTTGTAAAGTTTATATTGTTTAATTGTTTTAAAGAGATATTTGGCTTAAGTAAAAACGACTATTTTGACAAATGAAAAAAAATAATTGAACTTTAAACCTGTGTATAAAAATAAACTGTCCTTTTTATTCTTAGACCGTTTTTTAAACGAAATCCTTTCTTTATCCCGAGGGAAGAAATTGAATTGGTTTTCCCCTTCAAACCCGCCGCGGGAAATGTATGACTTGTCGTTTTTTATCTAGTTTTAAATTCTGTTTGAATACTTAACTCAAACTGTAAAGAAAATTCAGATTCTCATTTGCTGCGGATATGGATATACACGTTAAATTACAGACTGTGAAAGTGAACACCATTTCCAGATTCAAGTTGATAAAGAGAACTTTATAATATAATCAAGAACCTTGAACGCCGTGGAATGATCGTCCGGGCGAGGGAATGACGTGCTATTAATTATGAAATAATAAGAATGATTCTCGAGTTATTTCAGTCGATGCCCACGACTCGTACGTTTACTATATAACTTTTTATTTGAGGATAATTATTAATTAAAAAAAAAGAGTTCAAAACCACTTGTTCCTCTTTTTAATTTCACTTTGCTCAAAGACCATTTAAATGGAAATGGGTTTTCCCAAAATCAAAAGTGCATTCACGAGAAACGACAGGAAATATTTGTTCAATTATAAACAACATTGACTAGCCGCTTAAAATAAATTTCCTGCATACATGAAAAGTTATATTACGGATAATCATCTAAAATGAAAATAAATTCACAGGATATGAAACCAAAGTTGATATTTCTAAAACAAAGGTAAGCCTTAGTTTAGTTTGTAAATCATAATAAAGTGCTAATCGCAACGAAAAATGCTCTCTCACTTTAAAAATCTCTCATATCTCAGTTAGTTGCTTTTCTTTAACAATGATGAGACTCTTACGTTAATCGCATTGTAAGTCGTTCGCAATTAGTGTTCAAAGTTTAATAAAAATTTAAATAAATACAGCAATTGCTAAAAATATTAATCATTCAGCATGTAGCATTTCAATGTTTTTACTAATATCAGTTTATTATATTTATTCCAAAGAGGATGTGCATTATAACAAACTGCTTAAATTAAAATGGATTGATTAAATTCATATGGCGATTACAATTAATGAACTATTTGTTTCATTAATATACCGTATGAAATCTTCTTCAAAACGCTATTTCTTGGCTGACTGAATGACAAAACTAACAAAAGCAAAAAAAAATTGTAATTCCAGCTGATTAATTATTTATTCTTCTTTCTTTGGAGAGTATAGAGATCATAATCCATTGCTCATAATGAATTCTTAAACTCTGTGTTATCAGTCACATTATGCATTTCCTTTCTATTTTCTTAACTATCTCGCGCAGAAACATTTTTTTTTTCGAAATAAACAAAATAAAGATAAGGAAAAAAAATTAAAAAATAACATTAACAAGAAAGTTAAAAAGAATTAATAACTCAAATTTAATAATGCAAATCAAATAAAGAAGTTTTTCAAAATATGTCCCTTAAACTTTTATCAAAATATATTTACTTAAATCCTATATAAAAACCGACACAGTTATGTTAATAATTTGTCTAGTAATTTTTTTTCAATATTAAAGACAGTAAAAAAATACTTTGTGAATTTTCGAACGTCCTTATCAGTTGATTATTTGATAACAGATTTTTTTAAGAATTTTGTAAATTTGAATGTAATCTTGATAAAACATTTTATTGGAATGTTTTTTGATGTCATATTTTCGTTTGAAAATGTTCGATATTTTTGATGAAGGATATAAATGGATATGCTTGATAAAACATTTTATGGAATATATAAAGTTTTGAAAAGATTTTTGAGTTACATTTTATAAGCGTAATCCTGATTGTGAAATGATTTATTAAATATAAAAAGGAATAAATTCTACATTTCAAATCTAAAATTTAATTTTCTTTTCGTAATATACAATAATTTTACTTCAACGTATTACTTCATATCCGGTTTATTAATTATTAATTTCAACTTTCTTGTTGAGGTCATTTTATTATTGGCAAGTCCAGTAGAAGTGAGTGACATCTAGCGGTCACAACACAAAACACACAATGGCGGCCGAGAAGGGTATAAATAAGGGTATAACACGCTGGTTTTCATTAGGCTATGAGGCAAAGGCCGTGCCAGGATGACAGGTGTTAAGCATTAAAGCGAATCATAAATACTGCTGCGTAGTTGGATATAGATCAAAATATGATTCTGAAAAACACATAATTCTACATACATTTTCAAAGAATAAATCTTTAAGAATAGAATAATAATGCTGAAGTTTGGAAAACGTGTTTCGAAAACCTATTTCATGCATATTTACAGGTTGCATTTTCAAGATTAAAATTATTATTTTCCATCCAGGCTTTACCGGATTGACTTTGAGTCTGTTATGCTAGCATCTCCCAACCGATATGTATGCTCTGATCCAATTTTGGTAGAAATTTTGCAGGTTAGGAGTTAAGTTTGTTGAATAATTTTATAAGTTGACGTTACTCATCACAGCATTACTATCACATTGGCTTGAAACACTAATTTGACATCTTCATGGACATAATTTCTTCTGCATTCGAATGACATGATACATCCAAAACGGGGCGGCTGGTTAATGATGAAAATTTTTGAAAATTTTTTATGAAAACATCTCTCACCCTGTCATTTGAGAAAGCTCAAAACTCGTTGTACGAAACTCCACATAAAACAAATTTTCCATTACAGTTGGTTCTTAAATTTACTTTAAGTCTCTGCTCAAGTTTATTGCCTCGTTTCCGTTATGATAAGTTGATGTGTGAATCTTGAAAATCTTTAACGCCTCTTTCTTTGAAATACTTATGTTTTATTTTTTGTTTTGTCTGATTTTATGAGATTTTAGAGGAGCTAACTTCTTTTAAATGGTTTCAAGACAACTCAGGCCATTTTTTATCTATTTACTGTGACAATTTCACCCCCCCCCCCCCCACTTCTCCCTCAATCAAAAGCATTTCGTGAACGATCCCTTAAATTTTATTCTCTTGTAACTAAAGTTCTCTTAAAATGACTCAAAATATTATCAAACCGTAGCATCAATGTTGCTTAGACTCCAAAGATGATTCTTCTCTTATAGAGATTTCACTTCAAATGGCCCCTCTACGCTTTCTATCTAAGCACTTCTCATTCTTCTCCTTTCACTTTTCAATCCTATCTTCTCTTTCTTGATTTTTTCTTGTTAAGTGGGATGTGCTCTTTAATTTTTTTTATTAACTGATTTTGCTTTTTACTTGATATAGGGTTCACCAAAACCAAGCGAGTGATACCGACCATGATACAGGCTCTGTTGACTTTTATTCGATACTGCCGATATCAATACCGCCGAAATATGCAATATCTTATCGGGTATCGGCCCAACTCTACCTTGCAGTGTTAAATTAGGAATGTATTTAAAAATTTTATTATGTTACTGGTTTGAACGCAGAACCCAACTATTTTGTAGTAATGTGTTTTCGTTCGACGCTTTCACAAAATATTAAATATTTTCTATTAAAAACGGCCTCGCCTTCTATCAAATAACACTTCCTTTCTACTTGTTTATTTTCTTATTTAATATACGCAAAGGTGTTGGCCAAAGTTACTTTTAAAGTCATTTTTTTCGCAACTTAGAGCATGTGAAGAAGCCAGCAGAGTTTTATTTATACCCTACAACTCCTCCATGTTGGATGACTGTGGCGCCACCTACAGGCCACTGGACTTGCCAATAGTGTTTGACTTAAAACTTCAGAGAACTTTGCTTTATTTTTGTTTAAAGTTATTTTTGTTAAAGCGCTGCTTTTAGTTATTTCATATAACTTTCCAATAAAATTTTAAGCCCCACATTATGGAAAAGATAGCGAAGAATGTAGTTGAGCTTGGCTTTTTTTTTTTTTTTTTTTTTTAATTTATATCAGGTTGTTGCAAAAGTTTTTTCCGGATTTTTATTCCAACACAAAAACGATTGAACTTGAATGACAGATTCAGCTCATGCAGATGCCAGGCAGTGGTTGAAAAATGAACCTTGAACTGTTCTGCGAGTTCCCTCGTTGTTACATTGTGATCTACATCAATTGCTTGGCGTAGACATGGATGAAAGAAACAGGATGGACGACTCCCTATACTTCCCCAGCAAGTTTGATTTCAGAGCGACATCTGGATTTTTGCATGAAAACTCTTTTTCCCGTTTTTCATGACGCGCACAAA
Organism: Rhysida immarginata; assembly: GCA_023313115.1. Taxonomy (NCBI): domain Eukaryota; kingdom Metazoa; phylum Arthropoda; class Chilopoda; order Scolopendromorpha; family Scolopendridae; genus Rhysida; species Rhysida immarginata. The sequence goes on from JAHWFO010063991.1 coordinate 1,421,938, forward strand.
ATGCAGTACACTTTTTTCACCGCTCGCTCTGAGGGACGTCACTAGGTGCATTTAGAGTGCACATGTCGAACGCGCCCCCTATTTCTTTCATCCATGACGTAGATCATCTGAAATCATGATTGGCCGACCAGAGAGGTGCATCTTGAAAAGTGCTATCTCCCCGTCTGAACCGGCGATACCATTCGTCTATTGTACATAAACTAAAAGTGCCAGGGTTGCCAGGTTGGGCGATTTATCGCAAATTGGGCTACTTTTTTGTTCAAATTGCGACTAAAATTTCAAATTTGCGATTGCGACTAAATTGGGCTACTAAAATTTCAAATTTGCGATTTTTGGGCGATTTGTTTTGTGCGAATTTTGTGACGATTTTTCACGAAATTATTGTCAAATAACAAAAAAAAATGGTTCTAGACAATTTTTAAAACGAGGACGAGACGAGAAGACCAATGGAAGACCAGAGGCGTGATTAGGTCATATCATTGTTCTTTTACTTTCCCGCTCATGTCATATCTCGATTGCAGAATGCCTACATAAGTGCGAGAAATGGTTTGCTAAGTGGAACCACGCTATCTAATTGCTAAGCATCATGCATGGAGAACTTGCCTCCTAGTGCCGTCTCGATTATTACCAGGGTCATAAATGACTGCTGGAGACATGGATACTTCCCTGACAAGTAGAAGGAGTCCGTCATCGTTACGATACCGAAGCCTGGTCTGAATCCTGCCCTCGCTGTCAGCTATAGGCCCATAAGCTTACTACCTACGATGTCAAAAGTCCTTGAACGTGTTATTCTAAGGAGGTTTAATGCTTTCTGCGTGGCCAATAATCTTGTTCGCGAGGAGCAATTCGGGTTTCGCCCGGGTCACTCTTGCCAACTACAGCTTTGGAGGCTTGTTGCTGATCTAAACACTCCCCTAAATTGCGCCAAATACGGTGGTCTTATCTTTCTAGATGTACAGAAGGCTTTTGATCAGGTCTGGCATAACGGCCTGAGATACAAGATGATTACTTATGGCTTTCCTGACGAGCTGATCGCTTTGATTAGTTCCTTTCTGTCAAACAGGACTTTTCGTGTCAAGGTTGGTTGCTCCATGTCTAACCCTTGTGACATAAAGGCTGGTGTTCCCCAAGGCTCTGTCCTGGGCCCTGCGTTGTTCAACTTCTTCATTCACGACTTCCCAGCATTTACAAAGTGCGAATTATACCTATTTGCTGACGATGTGTCCATCATGACTTGTGCCCGAAATCCCACTCATGTTGCATCTCGGTTACAACATGTGCATCTGTGTGAGAAATGGTTTGCTAAGTGGAGGTTACACCTGAACGTAGATAAGTGCAAAGCCATGTTCGTTACCAAAAAACTTAGAAAACCCCCGAAGTCAATCTTCCTATCTGGCAAGGTGCTCGAGTGGGTAAAGAACTATAAATACCTCGGAGTTGTGATAGATGCCAAGCTGAATTGGGGCGACCATCTCTCTTATGCAATCAACAAGGCCAAGAAGGTGAAGTTTAGTCTGGTTGCCCTTCTGGGACGAAACAGTTCGCTTGGAGTGGACAGCAAACTGTTGCTATATAAAATGGTAATCCAAACTATTCTTCTGTACGGTATGCCTGCCTGGGCTACAACCTGCAAATCCAGATGGAAGGACCTACAAACATGCCAAAACGTCACACTTAGGACCATTGCCCAACTCGACAGGAGGATAGCAACTAATACTTCCATTGCTGAAGATTTCGGTATACCTACCATTGGAAACCACGTCAAAGAGTCGCTGAAGAAGCTTCTTTCAAAGATGAAGGACCATCCCAATCCTCTAGTTGCAGGTATTCTTGAGCATCCGCTCACCTTTAGAAGCCTCCTTAGACATCGCAGGCCTCGTCACATACTGGACGTTAACTTCGATGACATCCAAAAGGCCATCTTCCCACCCTACTGGATCACCTAGCTCTTCCACGTCCTATCGTCAATCAACAATCAACTTTATCGTCCTGTTAGGAAACGACTCCTCCATATCCTGTGGATGACTTAAACAGGTTCATCTGGCTTCTTTCCTACTTCAGCGTATTTCTTTTGGCTATAACACTGGATGAGTATGGCAGTGGAAGCATAGCTTCCGGACCACTCGTTTTGTTTTTCTTCTCTGCGCTGTTCGATTGTCGATTGCTAAGTGGAGACTCAAACTAAACGTCGACAAATGCAAAGCTATGTTTATTAACAAGAAACTTCGGACACCTCCGAAGCCTCTCCTTCTTTCGGGTAGAGAGCTCGAATGGGTGAAGAATTACAAATACCTCGGAGTGGTGATAGATGCCAAGCTAAATTGGGGTGACCACGTCTCCTATGCTATCAATAAGGCTAAGAAGGCAAAGCTCAGCCTGGTCGCCCTCCTGGGGCGAAACAGCACTCTTGGAATAGATAGCAAACTTTTGCTATATAAAATGGTAATCCGGACCATTCTGTTATATGGTATGCCTGCCTGGGCCACAATATGTAAGTTCAGTGTATTTCCCGTGGTTACTTTCTGGACGAGTATGGCAGTGAAAGCGTTGCTTTCGAACCACTCGTTTCGTTTTACCTGCACTGTTTTACCTGATTGTCGATTGTCGATAGAATAAGGTGCAGCAGGATCAGTAGTCCATCGACAAGCACTACTTCACAAATTTTAGAAGACTTCGCAAATGTAAGTAGACTTTACAGTTTTTAGGTTTATCTTCTCTCTTTGTTTTTCATTTCGATAGCTTAAAAGCTAGCACGTAATTATTTTTTATTTAATTTTATAATGCAGATGGAGTGGAATAGAAGTGGTTATTAGTACTAGTGGTTATTTTTACAAGAGCTGCATAAATGTGGAAAAGGTGTTAATAAGGATGTTTTAAAAGAGCAATGTTTCAACTTTTTACGTTCATTGTGTGCAGAAATTCTACAACGATTTACTAGTAATTTGTGAATTGCCACTAAAACTGATCAACATGGAAGGTTTAGAAATTAGCGTGATTGAATCTCAGTGGCGATCAATAATTACTTATATTACAAGATTGGACCTTATATTTTAGTGAATATGTGCCAAATGACTGTCAGCAATTTTGGACTGAATTGTACCATTACAAAAATGCTGGAAGTTCATTTTTGCACTAAGAGTTCTCACTCTTCCTATCAGCAATGCATCCGTCGAAAGAGTCTTTTCCATCATGAATAACGTCAAAACTCCTCTCCGAAATAGAATGGAGTTACCTTTGTTAGACGCAGTCATTAGAATAAGAACACAACTTCAAAGTGAAAACAAATGTCGCAATTCTTTCATCCCAACTAATGAAATGTTAACAAGATTTAACAATTCAATTTATAGCGATGTCTTTTAATCTTTGATTTTGATTTGTATTTTTTTGAAGAATAAAAGTTTGTAATTTACGAATATTTTTATTGTATGGTTTATTTGTGTTTTCATAATGTTCAGTAATAGTTGGAAGCTTACATCATAGACATAATGTAGATTTGCGGAATTCCCACATTCTGGAAAGTCTGGGAAATGAAACATGGTCAGGGAAAGTCAGGGAAAATGGCTATTTTCATGCATTGAGCGATTTTGGGCTACTAAAGTTCCCCAATTGGGCGACCGAATAGTGCTTGGACCTGGCAACCCTGCACCGAAATGTTGGCAAATGTTTCGGTGACATTGTGCGGCACTGATCTTCCAGAATACTCGTAGAAGATTATTGCTCGAATGTGCTCGCGTGAAAGGTCCATTTCAGACCGTTGATGGCACTCACAGATGTATAGTCAGAAAGTTGATTCTTGGATGTAATATAGCAAAGATATTCAGAAATCGAATGCAATAATTTGTTTGAAAAAATATGAACACACCCTTCGGAAAATGAGCCCTTCTTGGGCACGGGTTCTAGAACCGGAAGAAACTTTTGCAACAACCTGATACATTACATTATAAGACAAAGAGCTTACGAAATCGATAATTTTATTGAAAGAAGTATAAACGGTAAATTGGGTTTCCTAGCATAGAAATTTGTAACGCTTTTAATTTTTCATCGAAAACATTTCGAATTGATTTTTAATACTTTGCCATAGTAGGATAAAACTTCTACTAAAACCATAGCCATTTTTTAAATATTAAGAATTATCATGAAGATATAATTTTTTGCAATTAATGTTTTTTTTATGTCTTCTCCACAGAAGTTATCATCCACGTTTTAATTTGGATATGGTTGAAATTATGGGTGATCGGAATTGTCTCAGAAAAACGCTCGTCTGCAAATCAATTGAATCATGCATCTTTACAAATGCCTTCAAACTGTTATCCTGATCGCATATATCAAAACGAAACTATCTTAGAGGTTAGTTTCGTGAATAATAAATTTTCTTGTATACGTTATTTATCCGTAAATGTTACGAAACTCGATTTCAGTAGCAGTCGAATTCGTTTGAAAGAGTTGGACGGGGAACCTTTCGTTCACTTGAAACAATTGACATCCTTGAAATTAACGAACAATGGAATCCAAAAAATTCAGCCGACTGTTTTCAAAGGGCTAGAACATTTAAAAATTTTATCCCTTATCGGCAATGAAATTAAGACACTACACGAAGATCTTTTCTTGCCATGCCTTAACCTCACTGAAATTAATCTGTCTAAAAATTTAATAATTACTTTTAGAGGCATTAACCGAGCTTTGGGTAAATTGCCTCGGCTGCAAAAATTACATCTTGGGGAAAATGTTATTCTCAACTATATTGGCGAAAAGGATTTGGAACCATTGGCGATTACGAATTTAACATACCTCGATTTAAGTGCTTGTCAAATGAATTTCGTTGATCGTAAAGCCTTTTCTCATTTAAAACATCTTCGTAAATTATATCTTGATTATAGTTTATTCAATAACACGGATTTAAGCTTAGCTTTAGAAAGTCTGCCGAATACTTCGATTGATATTTTGGACTTAAGAGGTTTAAGAAAATTATCAGGATTTCCAGATGAAGCTTTATCTAAGCTATCAAAAACGAATATCAGATATTTGAGTCTGTCTGAAAATAATTTCGAAGAATTTGGACAATTCCCGTCAATGCCTTCGCTGCAAAAGCTAGACCTCTCAAACAGTCGTATCAGAACTATACAGAATGGAGCGTTCGCTAATTTACCTGCCCTGGAAGTTCTTGATTTGAGCAGAAACAATCTTTTCTACTTGTATCCTTCCTCCCTAGGTAACCTTACTAGATTAAAAATACTTGATGTGTCCCATAATCATGATATTTTGGAAGGCAGACGATTTTTATGGTCAAGTAGACCATTTGCTTCGTTTCCAGCTCTACAAACATTAGATATGACTCGTGTTAACCTTATACACGTGACAAATTCTATGTTTTATGGTCTACATCATCTGAAGGAGTTGTTCTTAACCGAAAGCCACATTGAAATATTGGATGATTTCAGTTTTCTGTCATTAAATTCTTTAGAATATCTCCAGTTGAGTTCCAATCCAGAATTATCATTAAATTCTAATAGTTTTACTGGTTTAAACAGTTTAAAAAGTCTCTTTCTTTCAACAACTCTAACTTTGTTCAAACCTGAAAAATTGATATTGCATCACCTACCACATTTAGAAGTATTAGACTTGAGTCATAATGTGCTAACAAGAGTTCCCGCCCATGAATTCGTGAATCTTCCTGCCCTGACAATACTAAAACTCAGAAATAACCGACTGGTTCCATGGGAGAACAGTGTGTTCTTCATGAATTCTAACTTAACGTATATAAATTTAGCTGATAATAACTTTGCAACGATCACATCAGCCATGATAGAAGATTTTAATAATTTAAAGCATTAGACGTTTCTGCGAATCCTTTCAACTGTTCCAGTTGTGGTTTAAGTGTCTTTTCAAAGTGGATTAACGAAACGGGCGTAGACTTGCTTAATATACCAAGCATGAAATGTGTTGTTCCCGAAGAACTTTATGGCAAATCTCTATTGCAAGTGGAATTTGATCATTGTTTGGTAGTGGTGACTGTAAAAAATCCAACAGTGTTGATAGCAACTACTGCAATAACTTTTTGCTTGATTCTTATAATCGCTGGAGTTGTCTCCTTTTACTATCGCTGGCATATTCGTCATTGGTGTTTTCTTATGAGAGCTAAGAGACAGAAATTTCAGAAAAATGGAAGAGTCTGCAACTTTCTATACGATGCTTTCGTTTCATACAGTGTCCACGACAGACCGTGGATTTTGGCTCAACTTATACCAAAACTGGAAAAGGAAGAACCGATATTTAAACTTTGTCTTCACGAGAGAGATTTCGAAATCGGACGAGAAATCATTTACAATATAGTCGATGCAATCGATGCTAGCCGGAAGATTATATTTATTCTCACTAATCATTTTCTTCAGAGCCAGTGGTGTACGTGGGAAGCAAATATGACACAATTCAAATTCGTGGAGGACCAAAGAGATGCCATCATACTCGTTGTTCTCGAAAATTTAGACAAAAAATTAATGAGCTCTAGGCTGAAATTCTTAATAAGTACTTGCACGTATCTTCCTTGGCCTCAGCAACCTTCAGCAGAAGCGGAGAAACTCTTCTGGGAGAGACTGCGACAAGCATTAAAAAGACAAGAATAGTTAACATTTACGATTCAAGTCGTATTATGCACAAAGGTATTTGCTTGGGGATTTAAAATTTTTTTTATGTGGACTATGTGAATTAATAACAGGGATGTTAAAACCCAGAATATCAAATCTAACTCCTATAGAAAGTGAATGGATATTTATAAGAGAAAAGGACGAGACACAAAGACCCTGGAATGCAATAAATAGTTAATAAATACAATTGAAATACAACTGAAATAACAAAATAATAAATATAAAAGTATAATCAAAATAAAACTAAAAAATCAAATAAAGAGCTGACGTTTCGGATAGAGCCTATCCTTTATCAAAGCAAAAAGGGATAATTCTCTAAAAGCAAATAGAATATTAGAGAATTATCCTGAAGTTATGAAATTAGTACTCGACAATCGACAATCGAACAGTGTAGTGTATCGGTATTCGTGTGGAACTTGAAGCATAGCTTCCATAATCTCACCCTTCATAATCATATTCCAAGGGAAATACACTGAGCTAGAAAAGAAGCCTGATGTACCCACAAGGGTCATCCAAAGTATGAAAGAAAATTGCCTCCTCTTGGTGGAGGAAAATTTGATTGACGACTGTCTAGACTAGAAGCAGACCACTAGTAATAGATAAAAACACGACCTATGAAGTCCAGTAATCTGGAAATATGACATTATCAATGTCTTCAAAATTAATATCAAGTATATGCCTTGGATCACGATATCTCTTTCTATGCATAGGATGCTTTAAAATGCCCGAGACTAGCTCGTTGCTATGATTTTCTATATTGGGCAGCATGGATTCCATGAGCCCTTGAACGTATTTGCCAACGTATTTGAAATTAGTACTAACGGGGGGGTTTATATATAGTTTGCATGGGGAATAGTAAGGCGTTATTGGCTGACAAACAAGAGAACAAATGAGATTAATTAGACGAACTGTTGGGATAGGACAAGACGGAGGACAAATAGGAAATAATAAGGGGGCGGCGAGAAAAACGTAATAGGATGAAACATATGAAAGTGAAATTATAAAAACGTTTAGGAATGATAGGGTGCCTAGCAACAAGATTACGTAAAATTATTCCTGATTATTA
>JAHWFO010063991.1:1430044-1480331 GCA_023313115.1 Rhysida immarginata
CGATGATCTGTGAGGGGTGTCCGGATATTTTTGATCATATAGTGTATGGCAACGCCATTTTCAAGACTAAGTACAACAGGCTTTCTCGCAAGGTCCAGGAAGAGGTTAAAGTTCTACGAACACAGAGGTGGAGGGAAATGAAGTTTTTGTCTGTCCAGGACAACTCGCTCTGGGTACTGTGAGGGCCTTAAAGGGAAACAGACTCATCCAATTGCCGCCACTGCTTGCAGGCAATGGCAGTGTTGTCACCAGTGACGGGGAAAAGGCTCAACTGATCACCGATTCTTTGAAAAATCAATCTACCATGCCTAGTGAGATAAACTTGGACAGCCTCCAAAACACTCAGCTAGTTAACGATGGGTGTATCGCTTACTGGTGCATTTATCGTGTTCCCACCCCTGAGGAAGTCATTAGTGCCCAAGAAATCTCCGACGTTCTCAAGTGACTTAAAACAAAGAAAGCAGTAGGTATTGATTCCATCACTAAAGTGCTCTCAAGAAATTGCCTTCTAATATTATCTCGATCATTACCAAAGCCATGAATGACTGCTGGAAACTTGGTTACTTCCCCGACAAGTGGAAAGAGTCCGTCATAGTTACCATACCAAAGTCCGGTTTAAATCTTGCTCTCGCTGTCAGTTACAGGCCCATAAGCTTACTACTTATGTTATCAAAAGTCTTTGAACGCATCATTCTGAAGAGGTTTAACGAATTTTGTGTAGCAAACAATCTCGTTCGTGATGAGCAATTCGGCTTTCGCCCAGGTCACTCCTGCCAACTACAGATCTGGAGGTTTGTTGCAAATCTAAACACTCCTCTTAACTGTGCTAAGTATGGTGGTCTTCTTGGATGTTCGTAAAGCTTTTGATCAGGTTTGGCACAACGGCCTCATATACAAGATGATTACTTGTGGTTTTTCGGACAAACTGATTACCTTGATTAGTTCCTTCCTGTCAAACAGGATATTTCGTGTCAAGGTTGGCTCCATGTCTAACCCTTGTGACCTCAATGTTGGTGTTCCCCAGGGCTCTGTCCTGGGCCCTGCACTGTTCAACTTTTTCATCCATGACTTCCCAACTTTTATTAAGTGTAAGCTATACCATGAATACTGACCGCAATCCCGCTCACGTCATATCACGCTTACAATTGTGCGAGTAGTTTGCAAAGTGGAGACTTGACCTAAACGTTGACAAACGCAAGGCAATGTTCATTACGAAGAAACTTCGGAAACCTCCGAGTCCTCTCTTCCTTTCTGGTAAAGAGCTCGAATGGGTTAAAAATTACAAATACCTCGGAGTAATGGTAGATGCCAGGCTAAATTGGGGTGACCACGTTTCATATGCGATAAATAAAGCTAAGAAGGCTAAGTTTAGTCTAGTTGCTCTTCTGGAGCAAAACAGCGCCCTTGGAATGGATAGCAGAAGCTTTATAAGATGGTTATACGAACCATTCTTCTTTATTGTATGCCTGCATGGGCTACAATATGCAAATCCAGATGGAAGGATCTCCAAATCTTCCAAAACGTTACCCTGAAGACTATCGCCCAACCTGACAGGAGAGTTGCAACAAATTTTTCTATTGCTGAAGATTTCCATATACCTCCAATTGGTAACTATGTCCAGGAGTCGCTGAAGATGTTGCTTCCGAAGATTAAAGACCATCCCAATCCTCTGGTTGCAGATATTCTGGAGCATTCACTCACGTTTAGAAGTTTCCTCAGGTATCGCAGGCCTCGTCACGTCCAGGACATCGATTTCGACGACATCCAAAAGGCCATCTTTCCCGAATACTGGATCTCATAGCTCTTCCGCGTCCCTCGTCAATCAACAATCAACTCTATCGTCTTTATAGGAAAGGACTCCATCTTATCCTCTGGATGATTTAACTAGGTTTCATCTGGCTTCTTGCCTAGTTCAATGTACTTCCCCTGGTTACTTCCTGGATGAGTATAGCAGTGAAAGCGTTGCTTTCGGACCGCTCGTTTCGTTTTTTCTGCGCTGTTCGATTGTCGATTGATTGTCATAGAACAGCGTATCTTAAAGTGCGGATCGTGAAAATTTCTTGAGGGTCACAGAAAAGTTCGTGGGTGGCCCATTTTTTTCAATTATTATATAAATTTACTAAGTATAAATATCCGTATTCATGTGGATATTAAAATACTAATATACTAATATAACTATTTAATTCTAGAAATATTAAACTAGACATTAAATTAGAAATATTAAACTAGAATTTAATAAAAATCGGTGCAAATCAAAGATGATACAACAAATGGTTGACACAAACATAAAACCATTCAAATCGTCACATTTACTTTATCCTAGAACTATTTTGTTCACACGGCCAACATTATTTTTGTTATTTAGTAATAAATCTAGGCCCTCAATTTTCATATCCATTCGTTAGTTAAACTTGAAGTTACCTTATGGTCTCCTTAGCTGAGCTTAAAATTTTATTATTTTCAAATTAAAAATATTTGAACTATTGTAATCTAACCTGTGTAAACTTGCCCCGTAGCCGGGGTGGGATTATACAATGCTTTCCACATTTATAACATAACTAGAAGAGGTACCCGGCGTTGCCCGGGATAATTACATTTGCACAAACTTTTCCTTTCATTGTTAGTCATGAGATATTGATTGTTGGTCCATGCAGAGCGTTTGTGAATTGCGTGTTGATACCATTGTTGATACCTATTGTTGTACAAACTTTGCCTTGCATTGTTGGTCATGAGATATTTCTCATTAATATGCCTTGCCATAACCATAATATAAGGTTTATTAGAAATAAAATTCAAATAATTTGCAATATTTAATACTTCGTTTAATTCAGTGAGCACAAATGAGTCAGGATACACAAATACATATATAGTGGTGGCGCTGATGATCAGTGTATTTCCATTTTACTCTTTACTTAATATCATTGGTCGTATGACGAAATATTGGATACGTAAAACGAATTAGTGCCATAATTTGAAAAATACGTAAATCGAAAAGTACGTATAACGAGCGTACGTATAACGAGGTATGGGTGTACTGGAGATTTATGACCGCGGTTTCTTCATCCAAGATGAAGAATGGCTTTGCGACTTGGCATTTGCGGTGGACGTCATGAACAAGCTTAATGAATTGAACCTGAAATTGCAAGGTAAAGACGTGAGTTGTATTGCGCATGAGTTGTATTTTGCTGTGACAGCATTTCAATCTAAACTGCGGCTGTTTGCTAAACAGATTAGTCTAGGAAACTTTGCTCATTTCCCAATTCTGCAAACTCAAACGGTTTTGCCTGAATATTATGGAAAATGTAGCCAACAGCTTCACAAACTAAATGCTGAATTCGGGAGACGGTTTGCGGATTTCAAACCAATGGCACCGCAATTCCATATTTTGACATCACCCTTTAACTGTGATGCTGAAATAGCACCCATACCTCTCCAAACAGAGCTCATCGACATGCAGGCAGACTGTGCACTGAAAGCACACTTTTGTTCACAAAATCTGTTTCAATTCTATGCGAATCTGAAAGAAAACTCTTTTTCAAACTTGAAAGATTTCGCGAGAAAAATGTTCGTAATATTTGCCTCCACGTACATATGCGAACAGACTTTTTCTTGTATGAAAATAAATAAGTCCAAGAACAGGTCACGACTGACAAATGAAAACTTACAGGCCGTTCTGCGCATTAATAGCAGCCATTTCACACCTGATTACAATAAACTTGTCGCTGACTGTGGATACCTTCAAATTTCACACTAATAAATAGTAGCTATTATATAGTTGTCATTGATTGTGCTAATACATGTTTGTAAATTGTAAAAGATTGTTTAAACTGATTAAAATAAATGTTTTAAGGAGATTACGTTTTTACTACATGTGTCGTCATTAGTCATGCGGCCCGGAAACATTTTTGAAACTGCTCAAAAAAAAAAACAGTTGCCCACCCCTGGTCTAATACGATAAGCAATAATGAGATATGATGATTTAATGGTACAAATCTTATATCTGACAATACATTAGTGCCAGAAGAATATTTAGAAAAAGTTGTCCATTTCACTGTTTTTACACGCGACTGACTCCAGATTGTTTTGAGGATACATGGCGGTTGTAGTGTTTCTCCTCGACTCGAAGGCTGTGTGCTCCGAGTGAACGATAAGTCAACTATTGGGAATGTGTAAACCTACCCCTGTACCCATGCCCGGTCTCCCCTACGTCATATTCAAGTCAAAATTAACGTGTAATTTCAGAAGAATTGAATGGTGGTCGTTTCAATCTAATTATTTCTTAATGGGATGAATTTGATAGCCCGACATTGTGAGTTACGAGAAGAATATGACGAGTTGAAGTGCCGAGTCGATTGAGTGATGAAATTACTCTGGGAAGAAATGAATGTGTTGATAACACTAGTCAACACACATTTTGTGACTAAGACCACACATAATGTTCTTAGTAGTAATTTGTAGGTAGAATCCGAATCTGTTTTTATATTTTTTCTATCACGTCAAGTTCCCAAGTTATGCACATCGAGACTTCTATGTTAAAGTAATGGGAGTGAAGAGAAGCGGCTACATTGTTAAAGTATCCATATTTTGGGGCCGCAAGGAAATTTACCAGGCCCCAAACACTGAATGTTTCATTGTAAAACAAGAAAGCTGTGCGTGCTAGAGAAATTTAAAAATTATATTCGTAATCAGCAGAAAAAATACTACCAAAAATCACCCACTTTCATTTTATCGCAAGAAAAATCTTAAATTTTGTTGGCCAGTGTAATTGGCTGAGTGACAAAATGAACACGACTGAAACTGTCTGTGACCAAATGAAACGTGAAGAACTTTATTATGACCAGTTTAATTTTTTGAAAGTGATGGATATTCCATCGTAATACCACTCTTTCAAAATTTCATTCGTGTCATTCATTTGATTTTTTTTCATTTTTTACTCCATCAAAATGCCACTTCCGATAAAATCTGTATTGTAGTAGAAAATATTAAAATTTTAAATAACTATCCTCATTAACTTTTTTAAGAAATTTAGATTAAGCAATTTATGTTCACATTCTAGGCTTCAATATAAATGCTTCTCGTGAATTTATTTCGTATGTTTTATAATGTTTTAAACTTTTTGTGTGAAAACGAGGTGTACGTTTGTTTAATACTTCAAGCGACAATGCAGCAATCCTATCACCATTCTTAGTTTTCCTGCAAAAGTTTTTGAATATTTAGTCTACCAGAAAATTTATACTTTTTTTCCTCCTAGTTTCTCTTCTTGTCAATATTGGTTTATGAAAGGTCGATCAACTGTTTCAAACCTCCTGGACTGTGTACATTTTATTGGAGATGGTATATATGAAAACAAACAAGTTGATGTAATTTATATCGATCTTGAAAAAGCCTTTGATAAAGTTGATCATTTTCTACTCATAAAGAAATTGATCAATTATGATCTACAACTTCATTATGTCAAATGGATTTTCTCATTTTTAACTAATAGAATCAACTCCGTAATTTATGATATCTATTCGTTTAGTTTTATCTCCTCCTCAGGTGTTCCTCAAGGAATACTAGCTAGAACTTCCACTTTTTATTACATTTATCAATGATGGTCCCAGACTAGGTAAAATATTCCCATGTATTCCCTTTTTGCAGATGAAATTAAAATAGGCAAAATTATTAGTACTTCTATTGAATCTCAAGAATTACAATTTGATTTTCAATCGACTGAATCATGATGTAGTGTAAATAAAAAGTCAGTTAATGATAAATGTCACTGTATTACATATTCACTTAAAAAAAACAACTGTATTTTAAATAACTCTTCTACAACGAAAATCAAATACTAAAGATCTAGGAGTCATATTCAACTCAAAACTATCTTTCAATGACCATATTAATTTTATTACAAATAAAGCTTACCAAACTACATATTTTATCATTAGAAATTCTCTAAGCATTAGTAATATTCAGGTTTCAGTGTTTTCTTTTAATTACTTAGTAAGTAATATATGCCTCCACCATTTGGTCTCCGTCTCAGGTTACATTGCAATTTAGTTTGGAAAAAGTACTAACAAATTTCTTGCGTATTCTTTTCATACTTTTTCATCCTACAACTTTAAATAATAATATGCATATAATAATACTTATCTTCTAAAATATTTTACATGTGATAAACTATCTAAGAGAAGGTTTATATTTGATCTATGCTATTTATTTAAGCTCTATCATAATATTATTTACACTTCTAAATGTCTTAATTATGTCCAATTACGTGTAACCAAGCTCAATTCCCGAAACAATGAAATTTTTTATTTACCTTTACTAAAGAAAACAATTGTAAATAATTTACCCTTCTATAGAAAGTTTAAATTATGCAATAGTAGATCAAATCTGATTGATATCAGTGCAATGAATTATAACCATTTCAAAAAAATTGTTATTGAAAATATTTCACTCATCTATAAATCTTGACTATTTTTCCTTGATTACAATTTCTTTCATATTAATATTTTCATTTTTATATAATTATTGAAATAATTGATTCTATTTTATAGAATTTTATTTTTAATTCTCTCTTTCATTATAATTGCTAAGCTGCCACTTGGCATCCAGCCTGTTTCTTACAAAATTTTAAATAAATAAATAAATAAAAAATTTTATACATGCTTTATAAATCACATCATTAAAGTAACATCAAATAAATAACATCTAAGCTCTGCGAAATCCACAACGCATTCACACTTGTTTCGAATATACAACCTCTGACAATTAAGTTCGGTGAATGACGTCACACCCTAATCTGTGTGAGCTTTACGCGAGTAACAATGCATGTGAATACAAGCCCAGTCATTGTTTAAGCAAGTTCAGACAGGTCACGTTTGTGCGTGCAATGGCTTAGCAGATGCTCGTTTCTTCCGTTGAAGGTGTAGCGTGTGCACGTAACTGTGGACAATGGATCAAAGAGGAACACTGCCGTAATCGTGCAACAGTTTCTGGCCAACAAAGGGGTCGTATCCATAGCTCATCCATCTTATTCACCAGACCTGGCACCGGCAGACTTTTTCTTGTTACCACACCTGAAACGGGCCTTAAAGGGACACAGATTTGCGGACATTCCAGACATTCAAGCAAATGTGACACGTGAACTTAAAGCCATCCCTAAGGAGCTTCCAGGACTTATACATCCGATCCCAAAAGTGTATTGCCTTCCAGGGTGATTATTTCAAAGGACAATAAAGTAAATGTGGCTCTATCTGTTTTGCATTTTGTTGTGTGAACTCATTCACCGAACTTAATTGTCAGAGATTGTATTTGTAGATTTTTAAATTTGTCATTATAATTTAAAACTCTTTGATTTGAAATAGATACCGAAATTAAAACATTTAAAAAGAAGACAAATATGCCACATCAATTTTTCTATTACGATATCCTGTGAACTATTATACAGTACATTGAAGATTAGCGCAGTTTATCTTTGTGAAGTAAGTCTTGTGAAGAATGTTTTTGAGAATCGACTAGTTTCGTTCGTATTTAATTTTGTTATCTTTTTATTTTATATGTACAGAATTATGAAATCCTGCGAAGCTTGGAAATTCTTTATCATTCTGGTTATTGGGTCAAGTTTTCATACTTGTCTAATGAAAGGAGAAAATTCTACAGCAATACAATTATCTGGGTCAAGCCTTAAGTCCTGTAACATTACTGAAAATAAAATGAAGGGTTGCTTTGAAGCTTTCTGCGTCAAGACTGAATTGACCGTTTTGGAACAACTTCCGGAAAATATGACTAAACTTACATTCACTCTGAGTCAAACCCCAATGATAGTAATAAAAAATCCATTCTTCAAAAATTTGACCGAATTAATGGAACTGTATTTACCCAGAAACGAGATACGTTACATGTCCAGCAAAACGTTTATGGGATTATCAAAGTTAAAGCTTTTAGACCTTTCAAAGAATAATATTCGTGTTTTGCATAAGAATTTATTTATTCCATGTTCTAACCTCGTTGAACTTATTTTATCGGAGAATTTCATAGGAAGTCTTGATACCGTCTCCCAAGCATTAAGTATCCTGCCCCGATTACAATTATTGGATATGCACGCCAATACCGAACTTCACATAATTGCAGAAGAGCATTTGAGACGTTTGGAAAATACAAGTCTGACCTCCCTCAATTTGTCAGAATGCCCTATAGAGAGGATCGATCCAACAGCATTTTCTCATTTGAAATTTCTTCGGAATTTATCACTCAATGGTAACCGTTTCACGTCAGAAAACTTAAGCGACGCAATGTCATATTTGTCGTATACTTCAATTGAAAAATTGAGCTTAAAAGGATCGCAGAATATGCCGGCATTTCCAATTGAAACAGTGAAAATTTTATCAGAAATAAATATAACGATTTTAGTTCTTTCAAATAACAACTTTAAAGAAGTGGGACAGTTGCCTTTCTGGCATTCATTAAAGGTCTTAGACTTATCAAACAATCGCATTGGGACTTTACACGAAAGTGCGTTTGCCAATTTACCTGAATTAGAAGTGCTGAATTTGAGCAATAATCTCTTTCGTTATTTCCCTTCTGCTGTGGCAAACCTTTCAAAACTGAAAGTTCTTGATATATCAAATAATTTTAATCCAAGATCTGACGAAATGTTTTTTTCGTTAAAAACAACAGATACGATTAGCTCACTCCAGCATTAGAAAAACTGTCACTGAGCAACACAAGAATTAACACATTAAAAAATTTTACGTTTAAAGGTCTTCATAATCTAAAAGTGCTGCTTTTAGAATATTGTGAAATTAGTTTTGTAGACAGTTTTGCCTTTTCTCCATTACCTTCATTAGAACAGCTATCTTTGGCTGGGAATATCATCGTGAATATAACTGTTGACGGTTTGGAAGGCCTAAAATCCCTAAAACTCTTAAATCTCAAATACAATAAGATCTCTTTTAACCCTCAAGAGCTAGTTTTATATCACCTATCCAATTTGGAAGAATTAAATTTGCAGTTTAACGATCTGACAACCATTCCTATACACGAATTAGAACACCTACCTTCACTTGTCTCATTAGATCTTGAAAGAAACAAAATTATTTCGTGGAAAAACATATCATTGCCACAGTCTTCGAACATAAAATTTCTTTATTTAGGAAGGAATATGCTAACAACAGTTACAGACGCAATGTTAGGAGATTTTAGTAATTTAAAAGCAATTGATTTGTCTGAGAATCCTTTTAACTGTTCTATCTGTGACGATTTAAAATCGTTTCAGAAATGGGCAAATGAAGAGAAGGTGAAAATGGAGGGAGCGAAATGTCTCTTACCTGACTTTCTTGCAAATCAATCCATGATAAATGTTAGTTTTGATCACTGTGTTAATAGTAATGTAAAATACGTCATAGTGGTGGCTTCAACAGTAACCTTCATTCTTTTGTTGATTTTTGCGATTATTGGATTAACTTGTTACCACTATCGATGGTATATTCGTCATTGGTACTCTTTAATAAAAGCAAAGAAGAAATGGGCTAGAGAGAAAAGAAAAAGCCCCAATTTTGCATACGACGCTTTTGTTTCTTATAGCGTTGACGACAGACCTTGGATTTTGGACTACCTTATACCTAAACTCGAAAATGAGGAACCTAAATTTCGACTTTGTCTCCATGAAAGAGACTTTGTGATAGGGCGCGAAATAATTACTAATATATTCAGTGCGATTGATTCTAGTCGTAAGATCATCTTTCTTCTCTCCAATAACTTTATGCAGAGCCAATGGTGTAAATGGGAAGTGACCACTGTTCAATTTAAATTAATCGAGGATGAGAGGGACGATATAATAATGATCATGTTGGAAAATATAAAAGATAAACCAATAGACTCTACTTTGAAATCTTTAATAGCCAAATGCACTTATCTGTCTTGGCCTGATGAACACTCTACCTCGGGGGAGAAACTGTTTTGGGAAAGATTAAGGAATGCGCTTAGAAGGCCAAACACAAACTCAAGCGCTGTTCATTCAGTAACTGAAGAAACTCCTCTATAAGGGAAAGAAACGTTTCGCATTAAAGTACACACTGGATTAATTTATTTTGATGAATTCCGTATAATATATGTATTTCCGTCCACTTTTGGATAATCATAGACCATTGCAAGGCATATATAACAAAAATGTTGGCTCCCAGCGCTTTTGAGTCAGCGGGAACAAGCGAGAAAAAATGTCGCCTTATGGAGGTTGAGTCAAAAGTCTGTCTCCCCCTTCTATCTTGAATACAAATGTACAGTAGTTATGCAAATTCCAATAAAGGGATTGAATAGGAGGTTGAGAGTGTTCTTTCTCATGGTATCACAGTGTTAATATGCAAATTAGGATATATGCAAATTGTATCTACTAAACCGTAGGAGGTACACAAAAAAAAAAAACAATTACTCATTTGTTCATCATCAAATAAGTAACAAAACCAAAAAAAAAAAAAAAATCAGAAACCGATGAACGGATCACCCAAAAACCTTATTGCAATCTCTGCAATGGACAATCGACTCTTGCGTTGTTTGTTGCTTACAAACAGTCAAGAGTACTAATTAAATCTTTACAGTCAACCCAGAAGATGTTCAATGGACGTCCACCTGCACTGTAACATAACTCTGCATGACACTTTAACGATAATTGCCATTGTTGCAGAGATTGCAGTGAGGTTTTTGGGTGATCAGTTTATCGGATTTTGATTTTTTTTATTGTTTTGTTGCTTATTTGGTGCCGAACATGTTTTTAATTGGTATTTTTGTGTATCTCCTACGGTTTAGTAGATACAATTTGCATATGTCATAATTTGGATGTTGACAACACTGTAAGTGCCATCATAAAAGAAGAGCACTCTCAAGTTCCTATTCACTCCCTTTATTGGTATTTGAATTTGAGTATCCAAGCTAGAAGGGGGGGGGGGGGTGTAGAGACTTTTGACTCACATTGTTTATTCCTAACTTATATCTGGCGCCGACAAAGTGAAATAAGAATGTTTAAAATGTTTATTTATAGCTTCCACAACAGATACTTACATTTGGATTCGCATATTCGATTAGTGTTTTAGAGTATTCCAACATTTTACTTAGAAGATAATCAAATGTTGATAATTTCATCCTCGTATTGCTATCTTATTTTTAACCGTATTGCTATTCTCAAATTTCCCGCATACATTATTTTATTCCCTTATAACGAACTTGCCATGCTTCTCACTCTGCGCTTTAGTTTTATTTAATTCGATTTGCGTGAAGAAAAAAAATGCTTGTTGAGGAAACTAAAGCGCAAAACGAGAAGCACGGCAAGTTCGTTATAGGGAATAAAATATCGCTTTCCGCATCTACGTTTACTTTCATGGATTCATATTCTCCGTAAGCGTGAACAGTTTATCCACATGTTTTCTTATAAAAACAGGTCGTCTTCAAGCGAAGATATTTTACCGCGAAATTGTTGTCGAGAACTGGCACTGTAGTTACTTTACTATATTTTTACCGCAAGGGCTAAGGTTGAACACAAGCATGTAAGTTGACTTTACATGAGCGTATGGTAAGAATAAAGGCCTAAAAGACTATCTTAATATAGATGGGTGCAATAAAGGTTTTCTTTTTAATAATTTTGAAGGGAATAACTTTTTTGTTGAGATGGAAGTTGTTTTGAAAATAATGATTGAAAAGTGTTACTGTATCTTTTTATTTCAATAATGAATAAAATTGGGAAATTGAAATAAAGCTACTGTATGATGTAAGGATCTCATTTATATTTAATAAAATCCAGAGTTTATAAATTTTCAAAATTAAGCCGTTTATAGCGTATACAGGGTGATTCAGAAAGGTAGGTCAAGAATGAAATTCAGCGGGGAACAAAATTTTTCCTATAAACATGGATGCGGAAATGCATCTTGTACGAGGTAACGAGATAACGCATCTTGTACGAGATAACGCATCTTGTACGAGGTAGGAATGACATTACAGCAGGTGTTCAAAATGCCGACCCTAAGCCTCGATGCAGGTGTTTAGTCTGCGGACTCTCGCGAACTCTGGTGAAGATGTCCGCCAGCTCCGCATTAGTCAAGCAATCCATTGTACGACAATGGAGTTACACGTTTCGTTTCCTCTCTTTTAAAGGAGAGAACACGAACAATTTACATGTTTAGATCCTAATTTACATGGACCCTACCATTGCACATCCATTCCTACCTCGTACAAGTTGCATTATCTCTATAAGGATGCATTTCCGGACCGATGTTTATAGCAAAAATATTGTTCCCCGCTACAAACTGTACACGGTATTTCATTCTTGACCTACCTTTCTGAATCACCCTGTATAAGTAACATAGATCTGCGAATTTTAATTTTTAGAAAACTGTTTTCATTTTTAATGGGTGATTTGATATAAATTTATTATGCTAATTATGAATTCAGTTTTCATCCATCACGCAAGGATTTTTCACAAAATGCAAAATAAATTAAATACAGGTTTAGCAAGAAATAAGTTTCCCACTTCAGATGGCTGTAGAATGCGTTCTATTGGTCCAAGTGATATAAAATTTGAACTACAGATAATTCAAATGATACGCTTGACATTTATTAAATAAAAAAATTTTAGTACAAAAATCCGCAGATAGCTGGCGCTGTATTACTGTCCGCTTCCCACTTAAATGCTCCCAATTACTCCATTCATAATGACTTCAATATGACCCATGTTGGGAAATATGTTCAAGAGCTCATGAAAACCGTGCTGCCTATTATGGTAAATTATAATAATGATCTAGTCTATGGCATTCTAAAACATTCTCTACATAGGAAAAGGCACTGTAATGCAAGACATATCCTTGATGTCAATTTTGATGACATTGATAATGTCATCATCCCATATTACTGGGTTCATAAGTTTTTCGTTTTTTTGTGGGTTACTATGTGATATACTCCTAGTTCAGACAATCGTCAATCAAATTTCCTTCCACCAAGAGGCAATTTTCTTCTTTCATACTTTAGATGACTTTTGAGAGTACATGTGGCTTCTTTTCTAATTCAGTGGAATATGCATTTATGAATGGTGAGATTATGGAAGCTATGCTTTAAGTTCGATTGTCGAAATTAATTGCTTGGAACAGGGTTCCATTACACTGTTCGATTGTCGAAATTAATTTTATTTATCACTGTTTAACAAAGTGGGATGACATAATTTTTTGAAGCTTTTTTTTTTCTTAATCTGTATGAAACTGATGGTTTTTTAGGGTCATCTGAAAGTTTATTTTTTCGCCAACTGCAAACACTGATAAGATCTCACAATGTGAGACTCACATTTATAAATTAGCAGTGGCGCATTTATTGAATTTGCCCAATGGAAAACGCGCCAATACAAATCGGACGATTAATGAACTTATTAATTAAAGGCCATAAAATTATTATTAATTCTTTTTTTAACCAACCTATCTATTTTGTAAAGTTAAAATTGTTGAGCTATTTTAAAGAGTTTTTTGACTTAAGTAAAACTACTATTTTAAGAAATGAAATAAAATAAGCGAACTTTAAACGAAGTCCTGTCTTTAACCCGAGGGAAGGAATTGAATTGGTTTTCCCAGTTTCATCCCCGCCGCGGGAAATGTATGACTCGTCGTTTGTTTTTTTTTTTTGTTTTTTTATCTAGTTTTAAATTCTGTTTGAATACTTAAATCAAACAGTAAATAAAATTCAGACTCTCATTTACTGCTTTACTCATTAAATTATAGACTGTGAAAGTGAACACCAATTCCAGATTCGATTTGATAAAGAGAACTTTATAATATAATCAAGAACCTTGAACGCCCTGGAATGACCATCCGGGCGAGGAAATGACGTGTTATAAATTATGAAATACTAAGAACGATTCTCGAGTTATTTCAGTCGATGACCACGACTCGTACGTTACTATATAACTTTTTATTTGAGGATAATTATTAATTAATTCTTATAAAACATTCCAGTAAAAATACGGAGTTCAATACCACTTGTTCCTCTTTGCTCGAAGGCCCATTTAAAGGGAAATGGATTTTCCCAAGTGCATTTACGAGAAACGACAGGAAATATTTGTTCAATTATAAACAACATTGGCTAGCCGCTGAAAATAAATTTCCTGCATACATGAAAAGCTGTATTACGGATAATCTAAAATGAAAATAAATTCACAAGATATGAAACCAAAGTTGATATTTCTAAAACAAGGGTAAGCCTTAGTTTAGTTTGTAAATCATAATAAAGTAAATTATTTTTTACTACATGAATAAAATATGTGATAATATCTTCTGCTAATCGCAACGCAAAAATGCTATCTCACTAAAACTCTCATATCTCAGTTAGTTGTTTTTCTTTAACAATCATGAAACTCTTATGTTAATGGCAACTAGTGTTCAAAGTTTAATTAATATTTAAATTAATACAGCAGTTGTTAAAAATATTAACCAACCAGCAGGTAGCATTTCAATGTTTTTACTAATATCAGTATATTATATTTACTTCACGTTATATCTCCAAAGAGGATGTGCTTTATGAATAACTGTTTAAATTAAAATGGATTGATAAAATTCATATGGCGATTACAATTAATGAACTATTTGTTTCATTTAAATAATGTATCAGTGTATGACGTCTTCATAAAAACGCTATTTCTTGGCTGACTGAATGACAAAATTAACAAAAGCAAAAAAATTATAATGCCAGCTGATTAAATATTTAATCTACTTTGTCTAGAGATCATAAACTATTGCTCATAATGGATTCTTAAACTCCATTATCAGTCACATTATGTATTTCATTTCTATTTTCTTAACTATCTCACGCAGAAACATTTTTTTTTTGAAATAAAATTAAATAAATATAAGAAAAAAAAATATAAAATAGCATCAACAAGAAAGTTAAAAACAATTAATAATTCAAATTTAATAATGCAAATCAAATAAAGAAATTTCTTAAAAATATGTCCCTTATGAAAATATATGCATTTAAATCATATATCAAAGCTAACAAATCCAGTAATTTCTTTTTAATATTAAAGACAGTAAAAAAAATTACTTTGTGAATTTGCGAACTTCTTTATCAGATTTAAAATATTAACTTGATTACTTTAAAATACAACTAGATTATTTGATAAAGTAAAAGAAATAAAAAACTCTTTAACCACAACAAATTTTAAAAAGGAAAAATACGACCTAAAAATTCCTTTTTAAAATTTGTTGCGATTAAAGAGTTTTTATTTCTTTTACTTTATTGAATATATCCACATTTCTTCTCCCCTTTTATTTTTTTCTGTTTTTTTTTGCAACTATTGTTTGTTTTAAAATTTTTTGCCGATTCCCGGAATTAATAATTTTTTTAAGAAATTTTATAAATTTTAATGTAATCTTGATAAAATAAAATTGGAATGTTTTTGATATCATATTTTTGTTCGAAAATATTCGATAGTTTTGATAAAGGATATAATTGGATATACTTACTAAAATAAATTAAGGATATTTTATAACTGTATTCCTGATTGGGAAATGATTAATTAGGAAAGGAAAAATTTCTAAAAGTCAATCCTAAATTTAATTTGTTTTATCATTTTTATACAATAATGTTACTTCAACGTATAATTTCAATAAATGCTCCGTTGTATTGTCTTTCTTAATAAGTTTTATCAGTGGCCTTACAATACAACATTGTGCAAAAATAAGTAAATTTTTGACGACTAGCTTCGGCATTTATTCCCGCTATTTTCAAGTCTGCATATGGGAGGAATTACAGCAATTACAGTAGTGCTGTGGTAATTGGTTCAATTCCTCACATATGCGCAATTGTAATTCCTCTCATATGCAGACTTAAAAAAGGCGGGAATGAATGCCGAAACTAGTCGTCAAAAATTTACTTATTTTTGCACTATGTTGTATAATAAGCCCTCTATAAAAATTGTTCCAGTTATTGATTTCAATTTTCTTATTGAAGTCATTTTTTTAGCGTTCGACTTAAAATTTCAATACTATTTTGCTTTATTTATTAATCGAGAAGGAGTGTTTAATAATAAATTAATATCTTGGTATTCTCCTTTTTTAATGTAAAAATCAGTAAACTAATACAGGGTGATTATAAAGTCACTATACATTTTGGTGAAATCATTAACGAACTTCATTTATTTGCACATCCAACAAAGTGAATGTGTGGATGGGAGTTACACAGTCAAAGGCCTATGGGCCCTTCATGTTTGCCCAGGGGACTATCAATGGTACCGTGTACCTCGACATGTTGGAGCAATTCCTGGAGCCACAGTTGCGAGATGAAGGATTTAAGATACCGTTGTGTTCCAACAGGATGGGGTACTACCCCATTTGGCCAACATCGTTGGGACTATCTGAATCGCGCATACTCTGGCAGATGGATTGGTCAGGGCTTGTCAAGACTGTGGGCTCCACAGTCCCCAGATTTGACCCCCATGGATTTCTTTGCGTGGGGTTTTATCAAGTCCAAGGTGTACCAGGTCAGGATTACGCACCATTGCACAGCTGAAACAACGGATTACAGCCGCGGTGGAGGACATTACACCGCAATGTTGCGCAATGTTTTCCGGGCCACGGTGGAACGCTGAGAGCTGTGCCGGGATGTGCAAGGGGGACACATTGAAATTTACTAAGAATGTATCCTGGTATGATATCTGGCTGATGCATACTGCAATTGCTGCAATAAAATGGAGTTTTCACCAAAATGTATAGTGACTTTATAATCACCCTGTACATATAAAACAAGTAATAAAGTATAAATAATAAAGTCGCCATCTTGTGGATAGATGGTTGTCATGAAGCTTGATGAAACTGTGCAGTCTGTTATTTATTTTTAAAAAAGATCACTCTGATTATGAGAAAATGTTTCTCGAAAATGTTAATTTATTCTTGTTCTTTTAAACTATTTCCTTCAATTTTACTTCTATCATTTACAATCACTTTCTTCAAGTTTTATTATATTGTGTTCTGTTACTATTATCCTCATCTTCTGTCACAGTCTATACAAGACTTTCTTCATAATTCACTAGATTGCATAGTTTTCATCAAGCTTCATGACAACCATCTATCCACAAGACTTTTTTCAAGATGGTGACTTTATACTTTATTATTGTTTTGTATATTTTAGTTTACAGGTATTTACATTAAAAAAACCAAGATATTATTGCTTCATTTGCGTTTTAAATTATTTTGTTAAAGCGCTGATTTTAGTTATTTCAATGTGCAACGCTATTTTTTTTCCACCGAAAATATTTAGAACTGATTTTTAATACTTTGCCATAGTCGGATAAAACTTCTACTAAAAGCATAACCATGTTTTTAAATATTAAGAATTATCATGAAGATGTAATTTTTCGCAATTAATGTTTATTTTATGTCTTCTCCACAGAACTTATCATGCACGTTTTAATTTGGATGTGGTTGAAATTATGGGTGATCGAAATTGTCTCAGAAAAACGCTCGTCGGCAAATCAATTAAACCATGCATCCTTACAACTGCCTTCAAACTGTTATCCTGTTCGCATATACCAAAACGAAACTAACTTAGAGGTTAGTTTCGTGAATCATAAACTTTCTTGTGTACATTATTTACCCGTGAATGTTACGACACTCGATTTCAGTCAGAGTCGAATTCGTTTGAAAGAGTTAGACGGAGAACCCTTTGTTAATTTGAATCAGTTGAGTGTCTTGAGATTAGAGAAGAATGGAATCCAAACAATTCAGCCGACTGTTTTCAAAGGGTTAGAACAGTTAAAAATTTTATTCCTTAACAGCAATGAAATTAAGACGCTTCACGTAAATCTTTTCTTGCCATGCCCTAACCTCACTGAAATTAATCTATCTGACAATTTCATAATTACTTTTAAAGGCATTAACCGAGCTTTGGGTAAAGTGCCTCGGCTGCAAAAATTACATCTTGCGGAAAATGTCATTCTCAACTATATTGGCGAAAAGGATTTGGAACCGTTGTCAATTATGAACTTAACATTCCTCGATTTAAGTGCTTGTCAAATGAATTTCGTTGATCGTAAGGCCTTTTCTCATTTAAAACATCTTCGTAAATTATATCTTGGTTATAGTTTATTCAATAACACGGATTTAAGCGTAGCTTTAGAAAGTCTACCGAATGCTTCGATTGATATTTTGGATTTAAGAGGTTTAAGAAAATTGTCAGGATTTCCAGATGAAGCTTTATCTAAGTTATCAAAATCGAATATCAGATATTTGAGTCTGTCTATAAATAATTTCGAAGAAATTGGACAATTCCCGTCAATGACTTCGCTAAAAAAGCTAGACCTGTCAAACAGTCGTATCAGAACTATACAGAATGGAGCGTTCGCTAATTTACCTGCCCTGGAAGTTCTTGATTTGAGCAGAAACAATCTTTTTTATTTGTATCCTTCCTCCCTAGGTAACCTTACTAGATTAAAAATACTTGATGTGTCCCATAATCATGATATTTTGGAAGGCAGACGATTTTTATGGTCAAGTAGACCATTTGCTTCGTTTCCAGCTCTACAAACATTAGATATGACTCGTGTTAACCTTATACACGTGTCAAATTCTACTTTTTATGGTCTACATCACCTGAGGGAGTTGTATTTAACCGAAAGCCGCATTGAAATGTTGGATGATCTCAGTTTTCTGTCATTAATTTCGTTAGAAGTTCTCGAGTTGAATAACAATCCAAAATTAACATTAAATACTAATAGTTTTACTGGTTTAAACAGTTTAAAAAGTCTCTTTCTTTCAAGAACTTTCACTTTGTTCAAACCTGAAGAATTGATATTGCATCACGTACCACATTTAGAAGTATTAGAATTGAGTAATAATATGCTAACAAGAATCCCCGCCGATGAATTCGTGAATCTTCCTGCCCTGACGATACTAATACTCAAAGATAATCGACTGGTTCCATGGGAAAACAGTGTGTTCTTCATGAATTCTAACTTAACGTACATAAATTTAGCTAATAATAACTTTGCAACAATTACATCAGCCATGATTGAAGATTTTAATAATTTAAAGACATTAGACGTTTCTGCGAATCCTTTCAACTGCTCCAGTTGTGGTTTAAGTGTCTTTTCAAAATGGGTTAACGAAACGGGTGTAGAGTTGCTTAATATACCAAGCATGAAATGTAATGTTCCTGAAGTATTTAATAGTAGATCTCTATTGGAAGTGGATTTTGATCATTGTTTCGTAACGGTTTCTGTAAAAAATCCAACAGTGTTGATATCAACGACTGCAATAACTTTTTGCTTGATTCTTATAATCGTTGTAGTTGTCTCCTTTCACTATCGCTGGCATATTCGCCATTGGCGTTTTCTTATGAGGGCTAAGAGACAGAAATGTCAGAAAAACGGAAGAGTCCGCAACTTCTTATATGATGCTTTCGTGTCATATTGTGTTCATGACAGACCTTGGATTTTGGCTCAACTTATACCAAAACTGGAAAAGGAAGAACCGTTATTTAAACTTTGTCTTCACGAGAGAGATTTCGAAATCGGGCGAGAAATCATTTACAATATAGTCGATGCAATCGATGCTAGCCGGAAGATTATATTTATTCTCACTAATCATTTTCTTCAGAGCCAGTGGTGTACGTGGGAAGCAAATATGACCCAATTCAAATTCGTGGAGGACCAGAGAGATGCCATCATACTCGTCGTTCTAGAAAAATTAGAAAAAAAATTAATGAGTTCGAGGCTGAAATTCTTAATAAGTACTTGTACGTATCTTTCTTGGCCTCAGCAACCTTCAGCAGAAGCGGAGAAACTCTTCTGGGAGAGACTGCGACAAGCATTAAAAAGACAAGAATAGTTAACATTTACGATGAAAGTCGTATTATGCAGAATGGTGTTTGCTTGATGATTTTCAAGTTTTTTTATTTGGGCTATGTGTTTTAACAACAGGGATGTTATTACCCAGAACATCAACTCTAACCAGAAAATTTGGAAAGCTGTTTTAAAAATGAATTCAAATGTTTATTATATGTATATTTGTTTTTGTTCCATAAACTTACCTCTATAGACATCATCAAAATACATATTAATTTCATACATCAACATCAGTAGGAGGAAGGCTCACAAAGTTTTTCTCGAAAAATATTTATTTAAAATGGATGAATATTTCTGACAATATAAATTAATTCTTCTTTGATACAAATTCTTATTCCACGTATTCTTCAATACAGCCTCTAGAAAGATAAGCATGCTAAAATTGCGCCCAAGCCAAATGACTTGAAAGGTTTGGAAAAATGATTCTGACTAAAATTAAATGTTGAGATATCTTATATCCCCCTTTCCCCCTCCCCCTGTCCCAAAGAATGGGGAAAAAACTGTAGTGCACGAAGCGATCTTCAGACCGTAATCTTTAAGTGCACACAAAAAAAAAGAAAAAAAAGCAAAACAAAAAAAAAACAAAACAAACAAACTAAATTCATGGAGAACCAGATCCAGACGATAGGAACGATGGCGAGTTTAGGTAAAATCTAACAACAATTGACGATTGCTAGAGCATTATTTTTGCTGGATTCTTATGAGATTTGGCATGTCAAATAAGCGCAGTTGACAGTTGTGTTCATAGCACAGCTGCGTCATGCATCTCGAAATTTCACTTTTTGAAGTTTTAACGCAAAGCTATTTACTGCATAACTTCCAGATCCAGCAAAAAGCTTATTTGAATAGTCATCACAATTTCTTTCTCTGCAATTAAGAATTCAATTATAACTCGCTTTTTTGTAACGCGAGTTATGCACAGACGCTATGTTAACATATGAGCTTCCTTATGCCCCTCATCTCTCCCGAATGCCATCCACACTGCGGGAAAAGCAAATTTGCAGCATGGAAAAAATCACTTTTCTATCTTAATTATTGGTTAAAGAATAAAACGTGAGATCTTAATTTGTGAGCAGCCCTCGTACTTCTCATAGGTCGAGCAAGCTAACCTTATAAAAAGGATTTAATAAAATAGGGTGCTTTTGAAAAGGATGTCGTGAGATACCTAGCAATGTTCTGCACCTTAAAATAAACACAAGTTTCCTCATACGTTTTGTCGAAATTGCATTCCTTAAAGGAATAAACAGCTCGTGAAGTTCGGTTAAACACCGCCCATAACGTAAACAAAAGCGCATGGAAAAAGTAAACACCACCACGTGTTCCATTAATATGTTTCTGCGAACTACCTGTGCACTAATGTGTTGGCCCTAAACTCAACAACTCTCACAGCCTACTGAAATCGAGTGGCAATTGAAAAAAGCATGTTTAATTGAAGTGTGTTTTCGATCACGCAGTTTCCATTAGCCTATTTTGGCCTTCCTGTGAGAGTGGTTGAGTTTAGGGCCAACACGTTTAGTGCACAGGTGTTTACTTTTTTCATGCGCTTTTGTTTACGTTATGGGCGGAGTTTAACT
Source organism: Rhysida immarginata (assembly GCA_023313115.1). Lineage (NCBI taxonomy): Eukaryota > Metazoa > Arthropoda > Chilopoda > Scolopendromorpha > Scolopendridae > Rhysida > Rhysida immarginata. Next base: position 1,451,468 of record JAHWFO010063991.1, read on the forward strand.
AAGCTTCACGAGCTGTTAACTCCTTTAAGGAATGCAATTTCGACAAGACGTATAAGGAAACTTGTGTTTATTTTAAGGTGCAGAACATGGTTAGGTATCTCAAGACATCCTTTTAAAAAGCACCCTGTATAGAACGGCGTAACGGCCTCGGTGGCTCAGTGGTTGCGTGATCGCCTCTGATGCCCGAGGACGCGGGTTCGACCCCGGCCGAGGACGACGAGGATTTTTTTAGGGGGAAAATCCTGAGCTCACGCACTTCCTTCGGAAGGAAAGTAAAGCAGTTGGTTCCGTGTAGTCATTTGCCGGCTGCACGTTAAAGAACCCTTGCGAGGCAAAATTTGCGGCCCCTATAACGCTGTCCTGAAATGACCATGGCAGTTGAAAAGGACGTTAATAACAAACAAACCAAACAAAACCAAATAGAACGGCGTTTCTTAAAGAGCGGATCGTGAATATTTCTTCAGGATGGCCCATTTTTTTCAATTATTATATACATTTACTAAGTATAAATATCCGTGTTCATGTGGATATTATAATGCTAATATACTAATTTAATATTCTAATTAGTATTCGGTAACTTTTATACTAGAAATTATCTCCTTTTTGGGGATATGTGTGAAATGGGGTCCCGAGAAAGAAGTTTAAGAAACATTAAACTAGAATATAATAAAAATTGGTGCAAATCAAAGAGTGATACAACCATTCAAATCATCACATTTACTTTATTCCAGAACTATTTTGACACACGGTCAAGTCGACATATTCCCTTTGTTCTGGAATCTTTTTGTCAAATAGTCAACACATTCAGTAGGGGAGACCGGGGCCGGTTACACACAATTTTATCATGTTTGTATTTTTAGTAATAAATCTATTTCACTCAGTTTTCATATCCATCCATTAGTTAAACTTTAAGCTATCGTATAGTGCCTTTAACTTGTGATGCTCTAGTAATTCGTTCATCACATTTTTCTTCAGTTGTTCTTGTTTTGTAATAAAATGATAAACCCTTTACCTCAATTTTTTTTTGACATGTAGCCATGAAAGTTTTGTTATATTTTAATTTTGATGATATATAATTGTTTAGTATTTTTTTTAATTTTATTATCCTAGCCCGGGCAATATTGTTAATAATTTTTTTTTGTAGAAAATTTCAATACTTCTTTCCTAGCTACTTGTCACTTAAAAATGTTATTTTATATTTATTTTTTGTAGATACAGGTATTGGACATTGAAACTGAAACACCTTCGCAAATAGCACTGGTTACCCCCAGGGCTGAATAGAACCTTCTGCTAGGTAATTAATCGTATGCATATCAATGATTCACGTGTCAGAGGTCTTGGTAGTCACTCCAGTAGAAAAGTTCGATAGTAAGCTTCAAATTGTCTGTGCAGAGCGCTATAATGGGAGACATATCCGACTTCAAAAGAGGGCAGATTGTTGGGGCGCGTCTAGCAGGTGCATCTGTGTCCAAAACTGCCACACTTTGTGATGTCTCACGTGCTACAGTATCCAGGGTGATGTGTGCATATGAACAGGAAGGACGAACCACGTCCAGGAGGAGCAAACCACGTGCAGGGGAAAACGGAAGTTGTCGGAAAGAGACGTCAGGACATTGACCAGGATTGTTGCACGAAAGCGGAAAACCACCGCAGAAATGAATACACACCTCCAGGAACCTGTGTGCACGAAGACAATCCGTCGTTACCTGCATAAATCCAACATCCATGGCAGGGTTGCTATACCGAAGCCTTTCATCAGTAGTACAAATGCCTCCAAGCGGGTTCAGTGGTGCCGGACGCATAAAACCTGGACGTTGGATGACCTCAAACACGTCATATTCTCGGATGAGTCCAGCTACACTGTCTTCCAAACAACAGGGAGGGTATTCGTCTGGAGGAGCCCCTCTGATGCTTACAACCCAGACTGCTTGGCAGCCACAGTCAAACACGGAGGTGGATCAGTAATGGGTGGATCAGTAATGGTCTGGGGTGCAAACTGTGCAGGACCTCTGCCGATCCTTCCCAAGACGTGTTGCTGCTGTGCTGGCTGCCCACGGTGCCCCAACACCTTATTAAATAAAGATTTTGGATTTCTACCAGGTGTTTCAGTTTCAATGTCCAATACCTGTATATTCTGGGCGATTTTCGTAAGATTTTAATTAGCAATATTAATTAATAATGTGTACACATTTAGCTATAGCAATTTTCTTGTGAACAATTAAAATATATTCATTTAGCAATTTTTTTGCCAATTTGCTTGATCAGGAATCTGGTTAATTTTCTTTTTGGCACTTCTGATGCCAATATTAGCATCTGTGATGTCTATATTAAGGATTCTTTGAATTTTTGAGTTGGTATAAATAAGATAAAATTTTGTACAATTTTATTTTGATGTCTTAATTTATGATCGCCAACAATGTTTTATAACATATCAATTGTTGTCATACATTTAAAAGATATTTTCTGATTTACATAGTCAAGCTCTGAAGTGTGCCCTTCAATTGTTGCCGCGTGCTAGCCGTGTGCTTCTTGACTGTTGCCACAAGAGCATAAAAGCTTCAACATGCGAAAATCTCTTTACTACTTTTCCGGTTTTCCATTAGTAAAGATAATCCAATAAGGCTCCGTCATCATCCATAGCCACTACAGTTTCTGACTTCAACTTTTCTTCTGGTTTCCTGAATTGATTTTCAAGGATTATGTCTTAGCTACCTTAAGTTCATTAATATCCGGATATGTAAGCTTATTTTCATTTTCATTTGGTCCTCTTCTGTTGAGATGGATACTTACTTCAATAGACAGTGCTGCAGATTTGTCTGGATTTTTCAGTCAATATCTTCTCCGGAAGCCATCATCATATTCTGTTCAACATGTAATTTAAACAGTGCCTTTGCTGTAGTGAGCTAACCATGCCTGTTGGGACTTAAAATTAAACTTTTAATTAGGACTTTTAAACTTTCCAAAATAATTTTTTCCTATTTAATGTAATTTTACTTTATCTTCAGTCTTGGCTCATTATGTAATTCTAAATTTCTTTTTACACATTTTTAAGGTTTTTGTTCTTTTAAATTTTGGTCCCTAACATCTCGCGAATGGTTTAAACTGGAGTAGTCAAAAAAAATATATATATATATTTTTTTTTTTTACATTTGTCCTCACATATTTCTTATGTAAAGTGTAAGGCTTTGTTTTTTTTTATGGATTTTCTTTTTCACATTTCATATTTTAAATGACTGTAAGTGGATCAAGCAATTTTATCTTATTTGCTATCTTGTATTTTGTACAAGCATTCAACAGTTTTGATTCAATTGAGTTAAAATAATGTTTTCTTCCATTTGTGATGGCCACACAAGTGTTTTGAAGCCTGCTGATATTTATTTTGTGCATTATTACTGCATAATCTTTTGGCTTTTATTTTCTCTAGAAACTTTCTTTTAGTTACTACTTGCTACTGATTTTCTTGATTCATATACAACTACTGTTTTCCTTTGTCATGGTTGTTGGGGAATTTAAATATGTAATTGAAGAATCTTTTAAGAATTCTTTTCTTAATGTTATTAAATATATATATATTTTCAACTTTTCTGCTAAGTCTATCTGTCTTCTCACTTATAAACACACTTTATTTTTGTCGACCAAGTAATATCTTAGTCTTATTGATATTATAAGTTAATTTTTTCATCTTTAAATTTTAATAACACAATGCAATGTCTAGTCTAAATGATATTTAGATTAAATTTTAATTCCACTATACAATTTATTTAAACTTAAACCTCACTAAGGTTGTGGGAGTAGTTTAACTAGGAGATAATAGTAATTTCTCAAAATTAATGCTTTCTTAGAGCTTTTTGTGGACATCTTAAGAATTTTAACCGATTTTCTCTTTTCCTAATGATTTAATCATCATTATTAAAGATAACATAAAATCCAAAAAGTAACTTTAAATTCATTGTAACGTTACAAACTTTAGCTTAAATTTTTATTATTTTCAAATTAAAAGTATTTTTTGAGGTAATCTAATATGTATAAATTTGCCCCGATGCCGGGGTAGGATTGCACAATGATTTCCACATATTTAATATAATGAAATATAAGGTTTATCAGAAATAAAATTAAAACAGGATAATAATGTATTGCTTTGTTTAATTCAGTGAGTACAAACGAGTCAAGATACACACATTTCAAATATAAGAAACAAATTCAAATATTACCAAATAAAAATTTACAGGATACAAAATATACTAAATTACCTGTAGTAATACAGCGATAATGTGCTCACTTCTTACACTCTGTGCATTGTACTCACTGTTCTCCAGGTTTTGACTTTTTACATGGCCTCAAACAGCGTGTAAATCTCTCCTGTGTAAAGTTACTCCATCGCCATGTTTAGGTTAAAACTAGCCTCTTAAGTTTTATTCAGAAGGTTAACGATTAACTCAATAATTTAAAATAACCGCAAAAGAACAGTCTGATAATATAAGCAAAAGTTGTCTATTTCACTGTTTTTACACGCGCCTGACTCCAGAGTGTCTTGAGGGTACATGGTGGTTATAATGTTTCTTCTCGACTCGAAGACTGTGTGCTCCGACTAACTATAAGTGAACTATAGGGAATGTGTAAACCTACCGCTGTATCAAACTTGTCCGATCTCCCTTACGTCATATTCAAATCAAAATTAATGTCTAATTTCAGAAGAATTGAATGAGATGGTCGTTTCGCTCTAATTATTAAGTAGCGGAAGAATGGAGCTACTTATTGTTTTCACAATGTCCGTCTGTCTGTCTGTCCGTCCCCTTCATAATGTCCACATTTTTTGAGGTAGAACGTGGAAATTCGGAATGTAGCTTACTATGTGCAAGAGTATCTTCACTATTTAGTTTGGTTTTGATTGGTCCACTGGGGTCGGAGTTTCGGGGACTGAAATTAGAGGGGACCAAAAGGTCTACGCGTATTTATGCATATAAAAGAGTGAAATTCGGTACGCAGAATTCTCTAGGCAAAATCTACATTCCTATGAAGTTTGGACCAAATAGTTCCAATGGGGTCGGAGTTGTAGGGGGGGGGGGGCAGTCACTTGGTCTTTAGAACTATGGCAACATTTGGCGTGTGATATATCATTCGAACGAAAATGATGAGAAAGGAAAGAATATAGGGTTCTTTTATATTTTCTAAATACTAAGTACGAGAAAATCAAACCTTTTGAAAAAAGAAAATGGCGGTAAAAAGTACGGATGAACGGGTAAAAATAGAAGAACTCTAGGATTCCGCTACTTTCGTATACCTTCCTCAGGAGGCTTAATTTCTTGTTCCTTAATGGGGTGAATGTGATAGCCTGACATTTTGAGTTACGAGAAGAATATGACGATTTGAAGTGACGAGTCGATTGAGTGATGAAATTACTCTGGGACGAAGTGAATGTGCTATTAAAATGTTGAATTGACTGAGTGACAAAATAAATGCGACTAAAACAGATTATGACCAAATGACAACGTGAAGAACTGAATGAGAACATTATTATGACCGGGTGTATTTTTTTTAAAGATTTGATTATTCCATCGTAATGTCACTCTTTCAAAATTTCAGTCTTTTGATACAGTAAAATTCGTGTCATTCTTTTGATTATTTGTTCATTTTTTACTCCATCAAAATGTCACCTCTGATGCAGATCTGATAAAATCTGTATTATAGTAGAAAATATTAAAATTTTATATAACACTCTTCATTAACTTTCTTAAGAAATTTAGATTAAGGAAGGTTGTGTTCACATTCTAGGCTTCAATATAAATGCTTCTGTGAATATATTTTGTATGTTTTATAACGTTTTAAACTTTGTGTGAAAACGAAATGTGCGTTTTTTAAATATTTCAAGAAACAATGCAGCAATATGACGCATTACTCTTAATATGGTTTTTATAATAAAAACTTTAGAAATGCTTTATAAATTAAATCATTAAAATAACATCAAAGAAATAACCTCTAAACTCTGCGAAATCCACAACGCATATATGTATGGTCGATTATATTTGTAGATTTTAAAATTTGTCATTATAATTTAAACATAAATTAAACAAAAACTGTGGAATGGAACAACCAAAATCGGACAGAACCTCTAATCCACAAGGAGAGCGAAACCCTTGTCACAAATTGTGGATATCTTGTCTCCTTGTGGATTAGAATTCTCTCCGATTTTGATTATAATTTAAAACTATTTTATTTGAAACAGATACCGAAATAAAACATTTAAAAAGAAGAAAAATATGCCACATCAATTTATCTATTACGATATCCTGTGAACTATAATACAGTGCATTGAAGATAGCGCAGTTTATCTTTGTGAAGTAAGTCTTGTGAAAAAAGTTATTGAGAATCGACTAATTTCGTTCGTTTTTAATTTTGTTATTTTTTTATTTCATATGTACAGAATTATGAAATCACGCGAAGCTTGGAAATTCTATATCCTTCTGGTTGTTGGTTCAAGTTTTCATATTTGTCTAATGAAAGGAGAGAATTCTACCGCAATACAATTATCTGAGTCAAGCCTTAAGTCCTGTAACATTACTGAAAGTAAAATGAAGGACCAGTTTGAAGCTTTCTGCGTCAAAGCTGAATTGACCGTTTTGGAACAACTTCCGGAAAATACGACTAAACTTACGTTCACTTTAAGTCAAACTCGAATGAGAGTAATAAAGGACCCACCCTTCAAAAATTTGACCGAATTAATAGAACTATATTTACCCAGGAACGAGATACGTTACATGTTAAGCAAAACGTTTATGGGTTTATCAAAGTTAAAGCTTTTAGACCTTTCAAAGAATAATATTCTTGTTTTGCATAAGAAATTATTTATTCCATGTTCTAACCTCGTTGAACTTATTTTGTCCGAGAATTTCATAAGGAGTCTTGATACCGTCTCCCAAGCCTTAAGTATCCTACCCCGATTACAATTATTGGACATGCACGCCAACACCGAACTTCGCATAATTGCAGAAGAGCATTTGAGACGTTTGGAAAAAACAAGACTGACCTTCCTTGATTTGTCAGAATGTCATATAGAGAGGATCGATCCAACTGCACTTTCTCATTTGAAATTTCTTCGGAATTTATCACTCAGTGGTAACCGTTTCACGTCAAAAAACTTAAGCGACACAATGTCATTTTTGTCATTTACTTCAATTCAAAAACTGAGCCTAATGGGATTGCAGAATATGCCGGTATTTCCAATTGAAACATTGAAATACTTATCAAAAATAAATTTAACGATTTTAGTTCTTTCTCAGAACAACTTTAAAGAAGTGGGACAATTCCCTTTCTTGCATTCATTAAAGGTTTTAGACTTATCAAACAATCGCATTGGGACTTTACACGAAAGTGCGTTTGCCAATTTACCTGAATTAGAAGTGCTGAATTTGAGCAATAATCTCTTTCGTTATTTCCCTTCTGCTGTGGCAAACCTTTCTTCACTTGTCTCACTAGATCTTGAAAGAAACAAAATTATTTCGTGGAAAAATATATCATTGCCACAGTCTTCGAACATTAAATTTCTTTATTTAGGAAGGAATAAGCTAACAACGGTTACAGATTCAATGTTAGGAGATTTTAGTGGTTTAAAATCAATTGATTTGTCTCAGAATCCTTTTAACTGTTCTATCTGTGGCGATTTAAAATCGTTTCAAAAATGGGCGAATGAAGAGAAGGTGAAAATTGAGGGAGCGAAATGTCTCTTACCTGATTTTCTTGCAAATCAATCCATGATATTTGTTGGTTTTGATCACTGTGTTAATACTAATGTAAAATACGTCATTGTGGTGGCTTCAACAGTAACTTTCATTCTTTTGTTGATTTTTGCGATTATTGGATCAACTTCTTATCATTATCGATGGTATATCCGTTACTGGTTTTCTTTAATAAAAGCAAAGAAGAAATGGGCTAGAGAGAAAAGAAAAAGCCACAATTTCGCATACGACGCTTTCGTTTCTTATAACGTTGACGACAGACCTTGGATTTTGGACTACCTTATACCTAAACTCGAAAATGAGGAACCTAAATTTCGACTTTGTCTCCACGAAAGAGACTTTGTGATAGGGCGCGAAATAATTTCTAATATATTCAGTGCGATTGATTCTAGTCGTAAGGTCATCTTTCTTCTCTCCAATAACTTTATGCAGAGTCAATGGTGTATATGGGAAGTGAACACTGTTCAATTTAAATTAATCGAGGATGAGAGGGACGCTATAATAATGATCATTTTGGAAGATATAAAAGATAAACCAAAAGACTCCACTTTGAAATCTTTAATAAGTAAATGCACTTATCTGTCTTGGCCTAATGTACATTCTATCTCGGGGGAGAAACTCTTTTGGGAACGATTAAGGAATGCTCTTAGAAGGCCACACTCAAACCCAAGCGCTATTCGTTCAGTAGCTGAAGAAACTCTCTAAGGGAAAGAAACGTTTCGCATTAAAGTGAACACTCTAGATTAAGTAATTTTGGTGAATTCCATATAATATAGTTCGTCCAGTTTTAAGCAATCATAGACTATCGTAAGGTACATATAAGTAAAACGCTGGCTCCTAGCGCTTTTGAGTCAGCGGGAACAAGCGAGAAGAAAGTTAAAAGTACACAGAAACAATTATTGCATGTCCATATTCAGAACTTACATGTGGCGCTGACAAAGTGAAATGAGAATATGTTTATTTATTTGCATTCGCATATAGGGTTAGTGTTTTAGAACATTCCAACATTTTACACTTAGCATGTAATCAAATATTGATAATTTCATCCTCATATCGCTATCTGTTCTTAACCGCGGAAAGAGGTGACAATATTCCCAAATTTCCCTCATCTCCATAAGTGTGAACAGTTTATATAGGGTTTGCAAAAATATGCAGGACAGTACTGCTGGGTAGCCTATCTTCTCGCTTCAGGGGCCGCTTCATAAAATGATAATTGTAAAATTTTATTTTGTTAACCCATTTACGCCGAAATTGGTAAAAGTGGAAATTGAGATTTCATATCGTAAATTTATATTCTGTAGCATGTAAAGACATAAATAATTTACAAAAACATAAAAAAATTACATCTATGGACGACAGCATATAATTTTAAATAAATTCTGTGTTTGGAATCGCTAGGCAATGGGCCAGGAACTAACGTCACTACTTAGTTTTCTTGTTAAGTGAATTAAAAGTAAAAAATTTTCAAGTTATCATGGAGCATGTTTAATTTGTAAGTATCATGAAATAATTGGCTATTTATTGGACTGCATTTTCATTTCATAGAAATTTTTATTGTGAACTTTTCGGACCTTAATTTCAAAATTCAAATTCTTCAAAATTCAAAATTTTTCATCGTTATCATCGTTATCATTTCTTATTGTCACCTTTTAAACAACGCCGACCAGGTGGCCGAGAGGGCTAGGGTGTAGGGTTTCTAGTTATAGAGTCAATGTGGTCGTGGGTTCGAATCCCGTTGTGGGCATGGATGTTTGTGTTTGTCCCGGGCTGCTTATAGATATAACTTGTGTAAAAGGCACAAAATGACCTTAGTAGTCGACGCCAAAGATACTAATAAACCAAACCAAACCTTTTAAACAAGTGCCGAGTCAACAATGAAGTCCGTTTCTAAGAGCTATGAAAATTATCGCCAGGACAGTGGACTTGAGATTACTTGGACTGTTAGAAGCTTTGTTATTTAGTAATCTTTTAAATTTTATTAGTTTTAAGCACGGTCTATAGATATTCATGGTCATCGAGCTTCATTGTTAAAAAGAAGCTAAAGTTTCTAGCTCCCAGTAGGGCGGGAACTCTATTGAAAAGTGGCGCTGCATGTTCAGTCGGCCCAACTTATATATATATAGACAGCTTTAGCCCAACTGCGCCTGCAGCGCTGCCCTATCGGCAGATAGAAACTTTACTTTTATTTTCAGTTTCAATGAAAAACTCTATCGCAGATCACGGTCGGCCTTAGCGCGATCTTATACGGCACCTGGCGCGATCTGTTTTCCTTAGCTTCTCGAACAATGGAAAATGGCCGAAGCTCAATGACCGTAGCCGTCTTTCTAGTTGGCTTTGGGTTTTAACGTAGCCCACGTGAAAGGCAGGCCCTGGCTTATCTTGTATTACGTTTCATCATACATTGTTACATCATCGGGCAAATTTATGGCTTATTATTGGTAGAAATACGAATAACAATGCCCTATTTATGATGATGTAACAATGTATTACGTTTCATCGCAGAGGCCTTCTCTCTCTCGGTGGTTACGCCCTGGCGCGGAAAAGTCACCTGACCATCTTAGTCCGAATAACAATGTAAACTTCATTGTTTCCATCTTGGATTTTAATAATCAACAACTTTTCATTATTGGAAACAATGAAGGTTACATTGTTGCTCGGACTAAGATGATCAGCTGACTTTTCCGCGCCAGGGCCTGTCTTTCTCGTGGGCTACGGGGTTTTAACGAGGCCGACGAGATAACAAGGCCTGGAAGCGAAAAATGCACCTGATCATCGGGGTGCTAGCAACAATCCAACCATCATTGTCTCCATCTTGGATATTAACAATCGATGTTTTTCCTTTTGTTGGAAACAATGAAAGTTGGATTGTTGCTAGCACCCCGATGGTCAGGTGACTTTTTCGCTTCCAGGCCTTGTTATCTCGTCGGCCTCGGGGTTTTAACGAGGCCAGCGAGAGACAGGCCAGGGCACTCAAAAATCACATGACCATCGGGGTTCATTATTCATTGTTTCCAACAAACGAAAAAATACTTATTGGAAACAACAAAAATACTTACTCAGTATTTTTTCGATTGTTGGAAACAATGAAGGATGAATTGTTGGCCGGACCCAGGTGATCATGTGACTTTTGAGTGCCCTGGCCTGTCTCTCGTTGGCCTCGGGTTTTAAGCAATGATGTCAGCAACAATAAAGACTGGATCGACCAATCTATGAGCGCTTCGCTATTCAAACGTGTCTAAGAAAATGATAAGCACCAGGCATAATTCTCGATGAATACTGTGGACGCAAGTTCAAACTAATGATGTCAACAACAATAAAGAATAATGAAGTCTTTATTGTTGCTGGAATCATTGCATTTTAAGATATTTATTTTAAAAACTTTCTGTTGAAATTCTACTGCCAAAGAAAGCCCTATAATTCCATGAGACCATAGTGACCTTCCACTTGCTTTGAAGATCAAGTATGTAAAATTTCATCAAGATCGGAATAAAACTATAGATTTGTATAAAATACAAACACGCAAACACTCTTCTTTATGTATAGGGTGTTGCAAAAATATACAGGACAGTACTGTTGGGTAGCCTATCCCGAAAGCGGCAAAGTGCAGCAATGGCATCTGCAGAACGAGATGCCACAATGCTTACACGAGCGCTAATGGTGAATTTATGCCATCAATGTTTATCTTTCTAAGAAAAAAAAAAACATGCATCAACAACTGATGATTGGAAAAGCACATCCATCTGATGTTCGCATCCTCTTTGAAAAATGGATGCAAACATTTGTAAAATACACTCATCTTGCAGCTGAATCTCCTATATACTTATTTTGGATGGGCATTATATTCATGTTCGTAGTCTTCAAGTAATAAATAATCGCTCGTGCAAATCACTTCAAGAAGATTTTGTTGCCGCCACACGGTGGGCAAAAGCTCCGGCCTCTTAAGAAAACCTTCATGAGTCCTTTGAAAACTTATAACAGCATGCAGCAGGATTCGTTTTGTGCCGCGGTAGGATGTTCAGCAATTTTTGATTGTGACTATGGACAAATAAATTTTGTTTTGATAACGCTCTTTTAATTCATGAAAACTGCCTTATTTTTTATTTTCGTTTCCTATAAATGATGCCGAATATACGAAATGTCCGTTTACGAAATATACGAATTCAATTTAGATGGTAGATCAAGCACGCCGGGCGGCTTTCAATGTAGTCTGACATTTAAATAATAATAATTATAAACTGGAGATGCTCTCCAAGCATAGGTAATGATTTTTCAATTGAAAAATCATTCGTCTGACATTGTTACATACATTAGTGAAATATATTAAGGGAAATAAATATTTTATAGTCTACATTTTGTGTAAAAATGTGAAATAAAGTTAAACGGAGCTGTTGTTTACAGAAGTGCATCTTCCTGCCTCTTGAAGCTTATGTAAATACTAGCATTATCGCCCGGGTGGAAAAGATGCGTTGCGTAATTTTTTTAACGATTCGTTGTTATGTTAAAAATTGAACCATGATTAATAAAGTATGAACGAAATGCAATAAAATGAGAAACAGTCTAGAAAGTCTTCTCCAAACCTTTCATAATCATTTTAAACCCAAAATGATGATTTATGAACAATGAACCGGGAACAAAAGAAAATTAAATTATATGTACAAAGTAAATAATGAAAAAAAAATGATAAGATAAATGAATCAGCTACACAGGCAAGCTGGACATGGATTGTAAAGTATTTGTGCATTCAAGTCCATTTCGGTAAACAACGTTGTATGTCTTCCCTGTGGCGCAAAAACATGTAGATTCCGATAGCTGAACACGCGGGAGCAAGCAACGTATAACTGACCGTGACAGAAGCAAGCTTCCTGAAAATATATACCTGCGACCTTGAAAGTCTGGAAAAATAGAATAAAATGAAACATTCTTCGTCAGGCATCGCCATCTAGTGAAATCCTTTGAAAACAAAAGTCTAGCTGATATGACCACTGGGCGTTGCTCGGGCTATTTGTTCCAATGACGTATATTAAAGGTAGATTCCGAATCCTGTTGTTAAATCGCCACCAAAGTGAAGTCAATTGAAGCCATGGTAGTTCTGGGCAGGCGTGAGCCGTGGTATTGTTAGCTGTGTGGCTTCTTGTTTTTGACATCTTAGGGCCCGAGATATAATTAATTCAAAACCATTCCTCAAAGTTTTTGCGTACAACCGTACAAAGAGACACGAAAAAGGATGAGGAATCACTTTCCACAACCATAAATCGAAAATACATACCGAAAGATGATAGAAACGAAATTGAAATTGAAACCATGATCGAAAAATTGTTTATAAAATATTATAAAATACTTCAAATACAAAGTTAACGAAAAGATAAACTTATTCCGTGGTCGGAGTGCGAAAGAATTATTAATCAGGTACCCTTGTGTTTTGCTCACTTTCGGCCATGACGGTTCTTGAAGGCGGACCTTCCCACTTCATATATGCTGGCAGGTTTCAGGGTCTATCTTTAATATATATCATTGGTTTGAATGATGGAATTTTGCATTATTGATGCTGAAATTTAAGCTATGGTCTCTGTAATCATTATATAGTAATTTTGCTTCTATAAACGAAATTAATTATTAAAATAATAATAATAAGTCAAATTAAAGTTACAATAGTATATAAATAAATTTTAGCACGGTCTTTTAATCCCCTGGTCTGTGCACACCAATGACGTATATTAAAGATAGACTCCGAATCCTATTGTTAACAGCGGCAAAAAGTGAAGCAAATTGAGCCATGATAGTTCTGGGCAGGAGTGAGCCGTGGACTAATTAGCTGTCTGGCTGCTTTGTTTTTGAAGATTTTGGACCCGAGGAATTATTAATTCAAAACCATTCTTCAAAGTTGTTCTGCAAACAGACAAGAAAAAGGATCAGGAATCATTTTCCACAAAAATAAATCAAAAATACGTAACTAAAATGAAAATACGTTACTGAAAGACAATCGAAACGAAATTGAAACAGAAACCATAATCGAAAAACTGTTTATAAAATATAATAAAATACTTCAAATACAAAGTAAACGAAAAGATAAAGTTATCACTCCGTGATCGGCGTGTGAAAGAATTATTAATTGACTACTCTCGTGTTTAGCCATGTGTTTTGTATCATCTTCACTCACTTTCAGCCATGACAGTTCTGGGCATGGAGCTTCCCAATTTGCTTCAATTTACAACAATAGGATTCAGAGTATCTTTAATATACATCATTGGTGCACACGCGCAAATTCTGTTGTTGCAGTCAACAATTGGATTGTTGTATTTATGGAAGAAGCGATTTAAGTCCCCTCTATTGCATGAATTTGACTATTTCTCAAACTTAACAATGTAATTTAACGCTCGTACAACGTAGAAGCGGCTAGCGACACGGTGGAACATGACTTCATGGCAAGTTCCTGTAACCGGCCGAGGGGAAACCAACTGCCCCCTGTAACCAAATAGGTTGGGGTATATATCAATTATTTACCCCCGGAGGGGGACGTCGTAGACAGAACGCCGAAGGCGTTCGAGTAACGGAAAACGGTGACCAATGAGCCTCATTGAATGAGGCCCGCAGGGCCGACGTGAGGCGCGAAGCGCCGAGAGTGGTAAAAGTTTGTTAAATTTAAACACGGCCTGCCAGATAGTAAAAGGCCTGTGCGAAAGTCTTTTCTGCAGAAAAACTGATAGAAAAACTAATATTTTTCGCCATGACGTCATGTTCTGCCGTGTCGCTAGCCGCCAGTTACAATGTAAGTGTGCCGTCTGGCCTCGCCATCTAGTGGCATACTTTAAAACAAAAGTTTATTCAACTTTTTGATAAGATAGTTTCGCCATCTAGTGACATCCTTTGAAAACAATTCAACTTTTCGAAAAATAAGAATAACTTAAAAAATTGATATAAACACGATATATAAAGTACCCTACTGAAAGCACAATGACACTAACTACGTACATGGATTATTTTCTGAGTTATAAAAGGACAAACGTTCCAACGGACTCTGATTTATAATATATATTTACATTAATTAAAATTTTAAAGTTGAGGTTTGTATATTTAGAATGATTCTTAGTACAGTAATTTTTCTTCAACGTTAATTAATCCTGTTCTTATGTTATTTGCTCAAATTTATTGCTTAACATGCTCAGTTCGCTCAAATCAACATCTCATAATGGCCGGAGCACAACTTCCGCTAGAAAACGTCTTTAACGTATTATAAAACTATTTATGTTTACGCTTCTAATAAAAGTTAATGGGTAAGAAGATGATGAATCCCGAGAAGCCCGAAGTAAAGAAAATGAAAAATAAAGAAAATATCAAAATAATCCAAGGATTGAAGCAATAATCATCCCAGAGATAATATTCCAACGGAGCGAGATGCTAGCAAGTAAGCTTATAATATATTATTGCTATTTTGTCATATTAAAACTCGCCTTCGCAAAGTTGTTTTTATACTTTTAAAAAAGGGCGAAAAACAGTCAAACAGTAAAATAGTGGAAAGATTCTTATTTATTTTTTTTAGAGTCATTTATATTTTGAGTTTTAAATATATTGTTGAAGATGTCGGGTCAGGAAATATTGAGGAAAATGTCTATTGGTTTTTCAGTTTTTCAATTAAGGTTATGTATTACAATATGCGTTATTACAATCTAAATACATAAAACAAAGTCGGGTTAGTTACACCATTTATAACTCAAGAACGGCTGGTCCGATTTTAATGATCTCTGATTTGTTGAAAAATTCCCGAATAGCAGAATAACTATTATAATTTCGGAAAATTTCACGGAAAAGGTGGGTTGAAACTTTGTTAACACATTAACTGGTGTTGCACTATATACTGTCCGCACGCCACGAGAAGACCGCTGAGTTGCTTGATATGTTGGGGGTGGCCGTGGCCTGGTTGTCTCGTCGGTTGGCTCGCCAATCGATGGAGTTCAGCAACTTCAGGCGCGGCCAGCTGCTGGTTGGGTGACGGCCAGGGCTTGAGGGCCACTGCTGGCGGGACAGCTATTTGGGGCGCGGCTGTTGGGGGACTTTGGTCTGACCCATTTGCCGATTGACCATAGCTGGTTTTCCAGCAGTTGGTGACAGCCTCTGGTTCGTTTATCCCCAGCAGCTCTTCCATCATGAAACCCCCCGTGCTTCGGAGGGCACGTTAAGCCGTCGGTCCCGGCTGCTACTCTCATCTCGTAGCAGTCGTTATTTACTGGGATAGCGCAAAACTCCCTCGTAGGAGTAGGTGCGCAAGCGATAATCTACCCTCTGTACTAGATACTAGATACTGCTTGATATGTTTGCTGGTGTTGCTGCAGTTGCAGATGAATCTATTCAGTAGTGGGGGTCAAACAGCCAAATTTGAGTCGATCCATGTTTCATCGATGTAAACAATAATAAAATAGAATTAGAATTGAATTAAATTAAATTAGATTAAATTAACTTAATTAAATTGCTCAAAGTATTCCCGAACATCATTGCTAACCACAAAAATAACTAAATAAATAAATAGTTGAGTGAGCGAGTAATTTTGGCGGCTAAGAACAAAGATGTGGGTGACTTAAACTTCGTAATTCAGACTCAAATCGTTGGTACTCTGCATTCATTCAAATCTATTGACTGTGTAACAAACGAAGACGAAGCCGCCAACTATCCAACTGAATTTTTAAACTCCTTGATGTGCCTGGCTTACCAAAGCACAATTTACACCTGAAGGTTGGCTCGGTAGTCATTATGCTTCGAAATCTAAACCAGCCAATGGAACACTTTTGCTGATCAATGTGATTCACGCGACGATACTCAAAGGAAAATTCAAAGGTGAGGAAGTTCTCATTCTGAGGATTCCGAAGATCCCAACCGATATGCCCTTTGAGTTTAAACGAATTCAATTTCCGATTCGTCTTGCATTCACCATGACGATTAACAAATCACAAGGCCAATCCTTGAGTGTTTGGGGTCTGAATCTAGAAAATGCATGTTTTGCTCATGGTACTGGCATCTTCACGTGTCGGCAAACCTTCCGCTTTATTTGTTCTTGCGCCTGATAACAAAGCGAAAAATATCATTTATCACAAGATGCTTAACTGAAGAGAATCAACCCGAGTGCAACCCATGCAGCAAAAAACATAGCTTCAATAAAGCAAATGTCTTGCTAACACGCCATTGAAATACTTGATTTTTGTACTGTTATTGAATTTTTATTTTCTTTATATACATTATCCTAATAAATTATTGAATTTAATAATTTTTTTTGTATTCATTTTATTACGTTAATAAAATCCTAAATTAAGTTTAGCTAAAATTTACCACGACATTCATTGACTGTAAGTTGGTACGAAGCTCGCCGGATCAGCTAGTCATTTATATAAAACTAGTATAGTTTTGCAATGCACTTTAAGCAAAGGTTTATGGATACCTGATTATTGCACTGCAATCATGACTTCATGAAAATTATTATGATGTTGAAATTTTCCATTACATTTTGATACATAGCTTATGGAAATTTCTTCTGTTCTTCCCAAATAATGTATGCACGTTTCTGTGCGCAGGCCTTCTGTCAAGTGGTGAGAACTACGAAGCAATCTTCAGGAATGCCAGATCCAAACTTGGCCATCTGATTGCCAGTGTTTCCACCATGATTCGTTGCTCAAGACCTGTTTTTATTTTTACGTGGCCCAGTTACAGTGAGCTGATTTTCTCCTGTTTCTGGTAATGTGCGGCTTGTGAGCAGCAGCAAGTCCATGAAAATTTAGGGCAATCAGTTCCTCGCGAAAAAAGATCTTGCTGTACTTGAAATGACATTTTAAAACTATAATATTTTTAAGGTAAAAATTTCCGATTGCATCGTGTCACACATCTTTAATACGACACGACATCTGTCTGTCATTCCCCCCCCCCCCTACCATTTCGCCTATTGTGCACCTTGATACTGGTATTATCTGACTGTAATACGTATTATTTAATTTTATAGTCGATATTCTGGTTAATTCCACTTCTCTTTTCATTTCTCTTTTATACCATTGCTCAAAGCCTTGATTTACTTCCTTTTGATTGGAGAATGTTTTCCCAAAATCAATGTGCATTTAGAAGAAACAACAGGAAATATTTGCTCAATTATAAATAACTAAGATTTAGTTATTTAATTTACAATATCCTGTATGCTTATTTTTTATGCGCAACTTTAATAAATTTAAAACCATGATTAACGCCGAAGCTCAAGCTATCTCAGATAACGGTGAGTTCTTAATAAAATATAATGAAATATATACTTATTATAAATTGCATTTTCTTTAACATTGATAGATAAATTATAGATTGAGAGATTATAATTATATAAAATCTCATTCGCATCCGATGAAAAAAAAATGCTTGACGAATACTCATATTTAGATATTAATATATATTTCGCGTGACCAATTTTATAATTGTAGAAAATATTAAGCAAGTAATCAAGATAATTTTAAATTTTTGAATAAATGTGTATACTGTTCAATTCATCTGATGATGCAGCAATACAGGGTGTTTTTGAATTGAGTACAGATTTTTTGGGAGATGATAGAAGAGGTCCTTAGAAGTATTTTTTGTCATATGAACATGGGATCCCCGCAGCTCCGTTTACTTACAATACTGCATTGAACAATCAAATAACACCGGGACGCAGTGTGCGTTGGTAGGCCTAGATTATTTTTAACAATTAACACAATACTGCAATCTACTGTAATAACTTTTAAATTTATTGTTTGCAAAGAATATTCAAGGTGCACGTGCTTGTTTGTTGAAAAGTCTTAGGACAAACTTCGTCAAGAAGATTCCATGGTATCCAACCCCTTTGTAAAATACGATTAGTCCATATGTAAATGAACTAATCGCATTCTGGGAAAGCAGTCATTTTGAACAATTACTGTAAAAGTCATACAGTAGATTGCTTGTGTTAATTGTTAAAAATAAAATAATCTAGGCCTACCAACGCACACTGCGTCCCGGTGTCATTTGATTGTTCAATGCAGTATTGTAAGTAAACGGAGCTGCGGGGACCCCATGTTCATATGACAAAAAATACTTCTAAGGATCTCTTCTATCATCTCCCAAAAATCTGTACTTAATTCAAAAACACCCTGTATAGTTAGTGTTTCGTTTTATATATCTATATGCTTTTAAATTTATTTAATCATTACTTGATTTACAAGATAGCCTTGACCTAACGAGGGGAAAAAAAACACGGGCGGCACGAGTTGTTCGTTATTTAATCATTATTATTATTATTATTATTATTATTATTATTATTATTATTATTAAAAATATAAAAATTATTATAGTTCTCATAAGCCATTCATGTATTTCCTATTTTCTGTTCCTTTATTGTTTCTTTATATATTTTCTAACGTTATAATTTAAAGTTATTTGGTTTTAATCAGAGATGGAAACAAAACATTTAGCAAGTAAAAACATATTAGGGACCATCCATAAATTACGTCACACGAATTTCATGATTTTTGGACCCCTCCCCCGTTCTTGTCACAGATGGTCACATTTGTAACCCCCGTCCCCTAGTGAGACGTCACATATTTTGCAATTTTAAATTTAGAAATTATTAAATTAAAACAGCACTTCCAAAATTATTTATATATTTCTATTTAAAATCTTTTTTCATAAAATCAACAATAAATCACCATTTTAGAAAATTTACAAAACATAACCAATCAAATGAACGATCAAAATCTTCTTCGTTCTCGATTTGGATAAAGTTAGGAACATTCGATGTGTCAACATCTTCATCCAAACATATAGCATCGTCATCGTTTATCAAATAAAGAACTTCCCTGGCACGTCCCAAAGACAGCCAATGTGTTCACCTGCTCACCTGACGTGTGAAAGCGAGCGTGAACTGGCGCGGCCGCCACGTGCTAAAAAGTGATACAAACAAATTTAAACCTTATAATACAAGGATGAATCAAAAAGTAAGATACACTCAGGATCATCTGTAGTCGAAGAACGCCGATATCATTCGCCGTTTTTAAGGATGTTGCTTATATGGCTATAATTGCAGTGTGTTCACGCGTTTACTGCGTACGCAAGAGTATTGTTGTTGTGGCGCAGCAACTGGTTCGCGGAACAGTCCATTTCTTGTGGGTAAAAGGCTTAAATTGCACTGAAATCCATAAGGGAATTTGTAGTGTCTACGGGAATAATGTGATTTCTCGTCCTGCAATTGTGAAGTGGTGCCAGCAGTTTGAAAATGAGCACTCAGATTTGACGGACGAATACCGCGCAGGAAGACCATCCTCATC
The DNA here is from genome assembly GCA_023313115.1 of Rhysida immarginata. Lineage (NCBI taxonomy): Eukaryota > Metazoa > Arthropoda > Chilopoda > Scolopendromorpha > Scolopendridae > Rhysida > Rhysida immarginata. The sequence continues at coordinate 1,471,497 of JAHWFO010063991.1, forward strand.
CAACACTATCGAGCACATGGCCCGCGTTAATGAGATGATTCTGGACAATTGACGAATCAGAATTAAAGATGTCCCAGAACGCTTAATGTTTCTTATGGGAGTGTGCTGACATGGTTGAGAAACGCTGGAGCGGATTTTTATCGCAGCGGCATGGAAAAGTTAATTTGACGTTCAGACAAGTGTTTACAATAGAAAAGTGAAATAAATGCTGCACGTTTCCTCAGAATGTGTGTATGGGATCTTAACTTGCATTTGTTTCAGTAATGCTTCAGAGTGTAACTTACTTTCTGATCTACCCTCGTATTATTATATTGATAAAGTTGGTAATATTTTAAAGTTTTTCGTTAGAGTTGAAGTTTAGAGTGTTAATACTTTATATTTATGCATGTGACGTCACGAAGCTTATGACTCGTCCCCCCTCCCTTGTCACGCGATGTCACACATTGTTGACCCCCTCCCTCCCCCTTTAACGTGTGACGCAATTTATGGATGCCCCCTTAGTAGATCTGGATATAAAATACAGTATATAGAATATTGGTGCAGTTTATTTTCATTCGCAAAGTAAGTTTTCTGAAACAATATTAATAAGAATCGACTTATTTCAATTATGATTTTTATTGCATACCTTTTTATTTCCTCTTCATGTGTAGAGAAATAATGAAGTTTTGTACTGTTTGGAAGATCTGTTGCATTCTGTTTATAAGTACAGGTCTACATGTTGGCCTCACTGACGGAGAAAATTCTGTCATAATGACATTATCTGAGTCAAAGAGCAGTAATTCTTACAGTGTTTCGGAAAAGGAACAGACTGGTTTCTTTGAAGCTTTTTACGTGAAAAGTGAATGGAGCATTTTGGAACAATTGTCTGGAAACATTACTAAACTTACATTCACTCGAAGTCAAACTCCGATGAGAATAATAAAGAGTCCACTCTTCATAAATTTGACCGAATTAAGGGAACTTTCTTTATCCATGAACGAGATACATTACATGTTAAGCAACACGTTTATAGGTTTATCAAAATTAAAACTTTTAGACCTTTCAAAGAATAGTATTCGTTTTTTGCATAAAGATTTTTTGCCATGTCCTAATCTCGTTGAAGTTATTTTGTCTGAGAATTTCATAAACAGCCTTGAAAACATCACTCAGGCGTTAAGCGTCCTTTCTCAATTACAAATACTGGACATGAAAGCCAACAGTGACCTTCGCATTATTTCAGAAGAGCATTTGAGACGTTTAGAAAACACAAGTCTGGCTATACTCGAATTGTCTAAATGCCATTTAGAGAAGATCGATCCAACAGCATTTTGCCATTTGAAATTTCTTCGGAATTTGTCACTCGGCAACAATTTCTTCACGTCAAGAAACTTAAGCGATGCAATGTCATGTTTGCCATACACTTCAATTGAAAAGCTGACATTAATAGGAATGCAGAATTTGTTGGCGTTTCCAACTGAAGCATTAAGATATTTATCAAAAACAAATATAACGATTTTGTATCTTTCTCAGAACAATTTTAAAGAAGTGGGACAATTCCCTTTCTTGCCTTCATTAAAGATTTTAGATTTATCAAACTGTCGCACTGGGACTTTACACACCAGTGCGTTTGCCAATTTACCTGTATTAGAAGAGTTGAATTTGAGTAGTAATTTTTTTCTTCATTTTCCTTCTGCTGTTGCCAACCTTACAAAACTGAAGATTCTTGATGTTTCAAATAATTTTAATCCAAGAATTGAGGAATATTTTTTTTGGTTTAAAACAAAAGATACAATTGGTTCACTTCCAGCATTAGAAAGACTGTCATTGAGCAAAACAAGAATTAACACATTAAAAAGTTATACGTTTAAAGGTCTGCGTAATCTAAAAGTGCTGCTTTTAGAATATTGCGAAATTAATTTTGTAGAGAGTTTTGCCTTTTCTTCATTGTCTTCATTACTTTACCTATCCTTGGCTGGGAATTACATCACTAATGTGAAGACCGACTCTATGGAGGGCATACAACATTTAAAAGATTTAAAACTCGATAATATGTTAATTACTCAAAACCATCAGCTACCGTATTTTCTGTATGGCCTTCCAAATTTGGAAAAGTTATATTTACGATCTAATGAACTGATAGCCGTTCCTATACACGAATTGGAGAATCTACCTTCACTTGTCTCGTTATATCTTACGAATAACCAAATTGTTTCGTGGAAAAACATTTCATTGCCACAGTCTTCGAACATAACATTTCTTTATTTAGGAAGGAATAAGCTAACAACAGTTACAGATGCAATGTTAAGAGATTTTAGTCGTTTAAAAACAATTGATTTGTCCGAGAATCCTTTTAACTGTTCTATCTGTGGGGATTTAAAATCGTTTCAGAAATGGGCAAATGAAGAGAAGGTGAAAATGGAGGGAGCGAAATGTCTCTTACCTGATTTCCTTGCAAATCAATCCATGATAAATGTTGGTTTTGATCACTGTGTTAATACTAATGTAAAATACGTCATTGTGGTGGCTTCAACAGTAACCTTCATTCTTTTGTTGCTTTTTGCGATTATTGGATCAACTTCTTACCATTATCGATGGTATATCCGTCATTGGTACTCTTTAATAAAAGCAAAGAAGAAATGGGCTAGAGAGAAAAGAAAAAGCCACAATTTTGCATACGACGCTTTTGTTTCTTATAGCATTGACGACAGGCCTTGGATTTTGGACTACCTTATACCTAAACTCGAAAACGAGGAACCTAAATTTCGACTTTGTCTCCACGAAAGAGACTTTGTGATAGGGCGCGAAATAATTTCTAATATATTTCGTGCTATTGATTCTAGTCGTAAGATCATCTTTCTTCTCTCCAATCACTTTCTGCAAAGCCAATGGTGCAAATGGGAAGTGACTACTGCTCAATTTAAATTAATTGAGGATGAGAGGGACGCTATAATAATAATCATGTTGGAAAATATAAAAGATAAACCAATAGACTCCGCTTTGAAGTACGTGATAACCAAATGTACCTATCTTGCTTGGCCTAAGGAACAATCTTTTTCGGAGGAGGAACTCTTTTGGAAACGATTACGGAAGGCGCTGAAAAGGCCGGAGTCAAATTCAGTCACTGTTCATTCAGTATCGGAAGAGACCCTCTAAGGTAAGTATTTCTATGATAAGCAAATATACAAGCCAACGATAAAAAATCATCTTTAATGTAGCCTATATCCCTTTATTCTTGTAGTTGTTTGTGTGCTGAATCCGAATCTGCTTTTAGATTATTTGTCTCGTCACGTTTCCAAGTTATGCACATAGAGATTGCAATGTTAACGTAATGGATGTGAAGAGAAGCGGCAATATTAAAGTATCCATTTTTAAGCCACAAGGCCCCAAATACATGCAGACTCCACCTCCTTAGGACTGCTGCCGTCAAGACTTTGGTAGTGCACTAAAAAATTTTGGATTTTTGAAATGCTGACTTCGGATTCTTAAAGACCATCAAAAAGTAGAATAGAAAAGTATGTATGACCCACCCTCTCTTTGTCTTCATCGATAAAATTGGGTGCAAAACTTTAAAAGTTCTACACTTTCAAAAAACACCAAGAATAAAACATTTTTTTAAAAGCTGTGTACAATCTGAAAATACCATTAAAAATAGGGGTTCCTATTTATTATTCCAACTTTACCTCCCCCCCTCCCCTCACAAGGGGGGTCGGCTAATGAATTTCTCCCGCAAAGTAATTCACTTTTGATTTCGGATATTTTTTCCGTACAATGTTTTTTTTTCGATATATTTCCATGTCTACACTTAAATGGACCACCCTTTATATTTATTTCAATAATAATAAAGATTACGAAATTAATCTAAAGGTATGTGAGGATCTTATCTACAGGATGATCCAAGTCAGTTTACTCAAAAACCGCTAAACCAATGAAGTTAAAATTATTTTAAATTGTTTTAAATCGCAATATACAGGGTGATTACAAAAGAACTTCACACTTTTAAAAATTTATTACATCAAAGTTATTCAGAATATAGACATACCACATACGGATTCTTAAAGAAAAATCTTGAAGTTTATTGGTGACACAGTTAAAGATGTTCAATATGCCCCCCTGTAGTCGAATTCGTCCCAAACCCGCATTAACATGTCTCCATCAATCCCAAGTATCGCTACCGTAATGCGTTCTTTCAGCTCGTCTAGGTGACGGGGAAGGGGTAGGGTGAAGACCTTGTCCTTTACACACCCCCATAAAAAGAAATCACAAGGTGTGAAGTCGGGGCTCCGCGGTGGCCACTTTGCAAGTTTCAGGTTATTGTTTGCTCGACCAATCCACAGAGTGTAATAAAAAAAGGTTGGCTGGCTATACATAGTAGGTTTCTACTCGTACAATTAAAAATAAGGAAAAATTGTATATAAGGCTATGTCCTTCAGGTTTAATAACAATAAATTTAATCGTTAGATAGATTCTTTTATAACCGTTATATTGACGGTATACTTTATGCTGAAAGACCTTTATCTGCGGAGTAGGCACCTCACAAATGAAAAGTAATGAACAAATTAGTGAAGATACCGTCAGGGCAAAATTCCGATGAGGGGAGAGAGAAGGCCGACAGATCGCCGTCACCTGATAAGTCATCCTATTCATTACGTCGATTCCCAAGAAGAATCGACCACACGTCATTCCGTCATCAAGTATTTTGGCGAATAAGCGAGTGGGAAAAAAAACGTCAGAAGAAAAAATTTCAAATTTGAGAAAAAAAAAGATAGTTGGAAAGGAGGAGGAAAGAAGATTATGGAGCAACGTGGAAAATAGGTGCGAAATAGGGAGAGATTACAGCTGGAGTAGAAGTGGAGCGGAGAGTGCACATAAAGAGCTGGGTATAAGGACTTTCTGTGAATGAATTTGGAATAGCAGGAGCAGCAGTTGGATTTCCTGCATGATTGTACATTCGCCAATTTGCCGACCCATGAGTAGCTCGCCGCTCTGCGTGTTAGAGGTGTCAAGTGAATAAGTCCAGTTATACGGACGTAATTTCGTCGCCACGAAGTATAGCCCTTACCATTCCTGCGTGCGAATTTTTCCGTGGCCTCTACAGGGATTTTTGCTCGAAGACCTCGGCGGGTTTGTACTGCTCCAAAGATGAGAAGATTTCGCTGACCTACGCGGCTCCGAAATTGTTTGATTGGGAGCACGCCAAAAAATGCATTTCTCAGCGTTCCTTTGTCAACAAACTAAAATATATCGAATGCGATGTTTCTTTTATCAGGGTGGACATATTTCTTTATCTCACGAATTGGACGTATATCGGTATGTAATCATAAGTGACTTACCTTCTTTTAATTAATGGCAAGAGGATATTGCATCTCGGATTTCGTTAACTTGGAGTAATTCTTCAACTTTAAGTTATTGCGTATTGGCGGTGTCATCGTCTGGATTATTCGGAAGCCATCGTACTTCCTGAACTATGATTGGATACATTTCAGTGACTTGGACATTTGTCGGACAGTTATTATAAATTAGCCTGCGGTTAGCTATTACGCAGTTCATTTATTTCTAAGGCATGTTGTTGCTTACGACCGGAGGTCTTTATTAAAATTATAAAGGCTCTTTTCAAGTACATAACTTTAATTTCTTTTATCAACTACATAATTAATACGTAGTCATCAACATTTAAAAGTTATCCGCAAGTGTTATGTTTTATATAAAAAAAGAGTAGTGTCAATGCTGAGGAGCATTATTGTTTGAGTTTTATTTTAGAACTTTATTCAAGCCAATATCAACAATTAAGAGTTTTAATTGTGCTAATATTTCCTGCATTTTTGACGGGCGGGAACCGCGACGCCATTTGTTAAAATTTATATAAAGTTAATTGATTTTTCCCTCATTACTTGTGTCCATGTATATTGTTTCCACTGCGTTGGCATATGACAGATACTCGAAAATTAACAAACTCGAAATAACAAAAAAAAAACAGCTTGTTATTATGAAGAAACACGAACAAAAAATAATCCTGTTAGTAACTTGTGTTCCCTCCTCTGGCTTCGATAACTGCTTGCATCTTTGTACGCTCGACCTTATCTACCTTACAATGACGTCTTGAGGGATGCTGTTCCATTCTTCCTCTGTTGCTATTCGTAGCTATGCAAGCGTGGAAGGAGCAAGAACCCTAGCCCAAACCCTGCATTTTAATTCGTGCCAAAGATGGTTTTAAATTTGGGAGTAGATAACCCGTCGCTTTACGCGCATATTAATGAGGAGGGGGTGACCAATTTGCTCTAATTAAAGTCCTCCCCTCCCTTTTTGCTCCAATTAAAGTCCTCCCCTCCCTTAATGTGGGTGTGGTCATTTAATGTGGGCATTGTTTTAATGAATTAATGTGGGCGTTGGTTAATTAATTAATGTGGGCGTTGGTTAATTAATGTGGGCGTTGGTTAATTAATGTGGGCGTTGGTTAATTAATTAGGGCGGCGCCCCTTTGATTGGAAGGGCGTGGTCATTTCGCCCCAACTTGTACGGGCATGCCACAAGGTGTTTGCGTGTCGGGGCTTGTGAAAACTTGTTTACCTACCTGACGTCACAGGCGTTCAACCAATCCGCGCGTAGAAGGCACCTCACGTGACCCACCACCTCATCTCCCCTCTTTTAATTTGGGCGTTGGCCTTTTAATTTGGGCGTTGGTCTTTTATTTGGGTGGGGGCCTGGAATAAAATTAATTTTATCATCCTCTGATATACCCCTGGTGCTGGTGCTAAGCACCAGCACCAGGGTGGGGGGGTTAGAGGGGTCCTAATGCTCTCAGCAAAAGCCACTTGGGTGATTCTGGCTTACAAGTAAACACCAGTCGATTCCCTTATATACCGTACTTTTCGGGTCGCGGCTTTCATACTGGCGCCTCAGTGGGTTACCTTATTACTAATGCACTACGGATTACCTAATTACTAATTCACTATTGTTTCTAGGGTAACCAAATTTTTCCAAACTCTTTTACAATGTCTTCTACGACTGCTGTTTCAAATAAATACAGATGTGTTCTTTACATAACTTAATTTTAATTTTCAACTAATGGATACAGTGTTTCAATGGATAGGGAGTGCAGCTAAGGTGGGACTAATGTTGTCTGAACTCTCATATCATTGCTTATAAACACAACGAGGTCACACAAATTGATGAAAGGGTCATATTCATTCACTTTTTAAAAGCTTATTTTTAAAGCTGGGCTATTGGGAATTTTGTTTTTATTTTCAGTTTTGCCTCTCTCACTGATTACCATTGCTCACATAAAGGTTTGTTTTTTTTTCTAACGGTTGTACCGGGTTGAAATGTTAAATAAAAATACAAACTTCACATTTCTCAATGTTGCTGAGACATACTTGACTCTCTCTCTATACAAATTTGTACAAATGTGACTCACAGAGATTGATAAACGCATTGCTTGATTCCTCAAGCTCGCGATATTCAGTCGCCCATCCCCCCTCTCTCTCTCTCTCTCTCTCTCTCTCTCTCTTTCTCCATCCACCTACATAACCAATACAAGTTTACAAAATGTTGTTTTAAACTGTATTCTAAAAAAAACTGTTTTCGTACTCTCTCTCTCTCTCTCTCTCTCCCTCTCTCATACAGTATACAACTTTTCGGTTCACTTAGGATATTCGGACACGCGCGTGATATGTTTCGTACTCTTTATTGTGCAAAAAATTTGTATTCGATTTAAGGCAATGATCACATGCGTTGATTTAACATCACTCATCACAAGTCGTTAAGTTCTCAAAGTCGCGCACTTGTTGTTTTGTTTTACAGTTTGAATTTATAATTTTTTACTTAATAAAATCGGTACGTGGCCTATGCTTTCGTTTTACGACACTACAATTCACGCGTTGATGACGTTCGCGTATGCGAGCATCGTGATTCCCGGGCTGGGCACTCACGCTCGCGTTGGTTCTCGGGCATACTTTCTCAATGACGTGGCCTCGCGGGCTGGTTTTCTGTTTAACTACCCTGATTTTTTACTTTTAAAGTTTTGTCAGGGGTTTGTAGGCTCGTTTCACGGCCTTTTTACCAGGTGTTGCAATGGGATTGATGTTGCACGTGTGTGTGTGTGTGTTTGTGTGGGTGTGTGTGTGTGCGCGGGCTCGAGTTTTGGATGGGGTTGACGGCCAGGTCACGGGCGCTGGGCGCCGTTTGTTCAACGAGTTCGCTCGCGGGTTGCATTGTTCATGTGTTAGTGTTTTGCTTAAAAAAGAAAAACGATGTCTTCAGCCAAAGATATATGTGATATGTTTTCTGTACTTTGTTAGGTTAGCCTGCTCTTTCATCTTTTTTTTTTTTGTTTTCCTCCTAATTAAATTCTCAATTCTCTCCCCTGCTAACATATTTGCACATAGGTGGTGTCGAGGTGTTCGCACGAGGGCTAATTGCTGTGTACAGAGTCATCAGTCGCTACTTTCGACGCGCCGGCTAATTCAAACTAAAAATCTACGCATCTGACAATTCAGGGTATTTGAAATTCGTTTTGTTTGTTTTGTTTGTGATGTATCGGCGTTTTCACATTACTTTCAGATTTTTTCATATAATTAAAAAAAAAAAAAAAACGTACGCCCTTGTTATCACACAACTAGGCCTGGGGTAGGCTTAACGAGCTCGCAAGGCCTAATCGCTGTGTGCAGAACCGTCAGTCGCTACTTTCGACGAGCCGGCTAATTCGCACTAAAAATCTACGCATCTGACAATTCAGGGTATTTGAAATACGTTTTGTTTGTTTGTTTGTGATGTATTGGCGTTTTCACATTACTTTCAGATTTTTCATCTAATTTAAAAAAAAAAAACGTACGCCCTGGTTATCACACAACTAGGCAGGGG
>JAHWFO010063991.1:1511752-1643865 GCA_023313115.1 Rhysida immarginata
ATTATTGTTGGATAGTCATTGGGGAGAAAATATCAGTAGTCATTCAATTTCATCACTAAAAAAGAAAATTCAAGATATAATTGAAGAAAATTTCCCTATGGCGAATCCAATGCCTCCATGAGCATAAGCGAAATGATGTGATCCATCATTGTGTGACAAAAATTGAACAGAAAAAAAAAAAAATAATAACAATCAATGACAGTAAAGTCCTTAGTAGCACTAATGTTTTCAGGATCTGTCAGGTTCCCGTTGATATCACCTGAGAGAGAGAACCTGATAGAGCTGAAAACATTTGTGCCATGAAGAATGACTTTACCGTCATTAATTGTTATTATTTTTCCTCTTTAATTTTTGTCATAGCAATATTGAACTTCCATCTCTTTTAAAGTACTTTCATTTCGCCAAGGCTTGATTTATTGCATCTATGCTAATAGTCATTGAATGGTTACCTCTTATAATAAAGAAATGTTTGCTTATAAATATTTTGGTTTTATTACCTGAACTCCTGAAAAATATATAATTGATTAAATAAAATTTCATAAATATTAAATTAAAACAGAGTCACCAAATTGCCTAACATAACTCCTCGTTGGATTCTTGAATCAAAACATTCAAATAGTTGGGTCATTGATTTGATTTAAAAAAAAACAAACAAAAACTGATGGAGTGCTCTGATGGGCCGATACTGGAAAGCTTGTTTTTTGTCTGAAGTTTTGAAGAAACTTTGATTCAGCTGTAGGAAAGAACATCTGTTCATCAATATATATTTTTGGAGCTTCACAGAATAAATCAAAATACTTAGTTTAGTTACATCTTATGTTTGAAATTGGTTGACTTTTCTCTCTATGATGACCAACCACCAATAATTGGTATCATAGGGCGATGATACAGATTATTTATAAATTATTTTAGATTTTTAATATTTTAGATTGGATAATCAATCACTGGGTGGCTCAGTGGCTGAGAATACAAAGGTGCAGGTCTTTTCACTCTGGAAACCAATGAGTCATAGGTTTGAATCCCAGCAGAGGTGTTGATGTTTGTATTTGTCCCTTTATTAACAAGCTTAGAAGACCAAGCAAAGCCCCTGCTAGACTAAATTTCCATTAGATTCATTGGTACAGCCAAACTTTCAAGATACATTTCTCATATGTAGAGGAAGAAAATATGTTATATGGAAAGGATCTGGAAACTCTTTATTTCCATGTTAGAACTCATTTTCACTTTGATAGATAAAGTGGACCAATTCCTTAGCCTACACACTCTGAAACTAAACTCAGTAGACGTTTATTTGTGGGGGCATTTGAAAGCTGTTGTATAATGGAACCCACTAGATGCAGGAAGCCCTCCGAGCCCATATTGCGAAAGGCTGTGAAACAATATGCAATTCTCCAGGGATACATCAATGCATTCGGGATTCAATGTGACAGCGGGTTGATGCATCTATTCATGCTAACGAAGGGATGTCCAAAATGTCTTATTTAAAAATTTCATATAAGCTAGGTGCATGCCGCTTGGAGCACTAGTGAATTCACACCTGGGGGGTGGCTAAATCAACTAGAGTCGGGAGAGAAATGCAATGCTTACGTTGAGTTAAAATGAAAATGTATTAAAATTAGTTTTTTATGAAACAATTTACAGTTTATCTTTTCGAGCGAGTATCATAAAAAAGGGGAAATAATTAGTTGATTTAAAGAATATGGATTCTGTGAACAAAGAAATTTATAGCAGTCACAGTGTTATTGTCGGACAATGCGTACCTCAAATATGCATAAATAAACCAACTTATAAAATCATATTAAACCAACTTATAAAATCATATTAAAATGAGTGCTAGCAAAACTGTCGTCAGTTTTATAATGACAGCAAATCATTTCAGACATAGATTAGTACCGAGATATCCGTATAACCTCGATAGTGTTGAAAACAGTAAAAATTTGTAATTTTAAACACACAGTTTTAGCTTAAATTCACAGAAAAAGCAACAACACGCTAATAGGTAGGGCTTGTCGTTTAACAAAGGAACCCTGGTAAGACAATTTTCTTTTTTTCAAACAGCCTCACGTAGACGGAAACGAATGAATAACAAAACAGTAAATTGATGTTAAATAGACACGAAAAAAATTTGATTAAAACAAAATTTCAGTCGAAAGAGTAACAAGACCCCAAAACGAATACAACTGCATCTAGTCAAATTGGGGTCACCGATGGATAGATAGATAGATTCGCTATTATCTGTCAATTTAGGAAACGTTAAAGAGAGATCGAATCTCCATGCGGTAAAAAACCATGGCAGCGTAGTGAATTAAAGAAATAATTATCAATAATTGTTTGTAAGCTTCCACATCGTAATTTTTAAGTAAACAAACTAAAAAGAGTTTCCAAATTCATTCAAAGTCATTCATTTAACGTCGCATTTTTAAATCATCCTTTCGTGACTTCGTTTTAGAGCTACGTCCTTTTTAATACCTTTATACAGAGAATATTAAATAAATTAATATTGCTGTGGAAGCTTACAAACAATTAAGATTAGCATTAAAACATTAAGGATTCGAACTCTCTTTAACATTAAGAGGCAATCATTACATTAACTCTTCTTAAGCAACAAAGCATTGTGTTGCTAAAAGCAATCTTCAGTGTACGTAGCTGCATACTAATATTGTTTGAATCGATTCACAATGCGTTTGCACTTAAACGTTTATTATACAATGTAGATTAATTTAGAAATTTTAAGATTTGCACTAGCCTAAATACATTAAAAGTAAAGGCAGAATTTTGTTTTTATTTTATTTATTTTTAGCACGTCAGTTAAAATTATAGGGAATAATAAACAGCTGTTGTCGCCACCATACACGGCTTGGACACACTAGGCTTCGTACGATCTGCGTGATAAGAATTACAAATGGAACAGGCTTTAATTTAGTCGGGGAAAAAACAAACCACGAAACGAATGGGGGGAAACATCATAAGCAAAAAAACGTATATCACCTACCGGTGTTAGAAAATGCAAGGAATTTTAGCCAGGAATAGCGGACTTCATCTACCGTAGTGTCAAAAGGGGGAGTTGTACTCCGCACGAGCTCGTTAAGCCTACCCCTGCCTAGTTGTGTGATAACCAGGGCGTACGTTTTTTTTTTTTAAATTAGATGAAAAATCTGAAAGTAATGTGAAAACGCCAATACATCACAAACAAACAAACAAAACGTATTTCAAATACCCTGAATTGTCAGATGCGTAGATTTTTAGTGCGAATTAGCCGGCTCGTCGAAAGTAGCGACTGACGGTTCTGCACACAGCGATTAGGCCTTGCGAGCTCGTTAAGCCTACCCCAGGCCTAGTTGTGTGATAACAAGGGCGTACGTTTTTTTTTTTTTTTTTAATTAGATGAAAAAATCTGAAAGTAATGTGAAAACGCCGATACATCACAAACAAAACAAACAAAACGAATTTCAAATACCCTGAATTGTCAGATGCGTAGATTTTTAGTTTGAATTAGCCGGCGCGTCGAAAGTAGCGACTGATGACTCTGTACACAGCAATTAGCCCTCGTGCGAACACCTCGACACCACCTATGTGCAAATATGTTAGCAGGGGAGAGAATTGAGAATTTAATTAGGAGGAAAACAAAAAAAAAAAAGATGAAAGAGCAGGCTAACCTAACAAAGTACAGAAAACATATCACATATATCTTTGGCTGAAGACATCGTTTTTCTTTTTTAAGCAAAACACTAACACATGAACAATGCAACCCGCGAGCGAACTCGTTGAACAAACGGCGCCCAGCGCCCGTGACCTGGCCGTCAACCCCATCCAAAACTCGAGCCCGCGCACACACACACACCCACACAAACACACACACACACACGTGCAACATCAATCCCATTGCAACACCTGGTAAAAAGGCCGTGAAACGAGCCTACAAACCCCTGACAAAACTTTAAAAGTAAAAAATCAGGGTAGTTAAACAGAAAACCAGCCCGCGAGGCCACGTCATTGAGAAAGTATGCCCGAGAACCAACGCGAGCGTGAGTGCCCAGCCCGGGAATCACGATGCTCGCATACGCGAACGTCATCAACGCGTGAATTGTAGTGTCGTAAAACGAAAGCATAGGCCACGTACCGATTTTATTAAGTAAAAAATTATAAATTCAAACTGTAAAACAAAACAACAAGTGCGCGACTTTGAGAACTTAACGACTTGTGATGAGTGATGTTAAATCAACGCATGTGATCATTGCCTTAAATCGAATACAAATTTTTTGCACAATAAAGAGTACGAAACATATCACGCGCGTGTCCGAATATCCTAAGTGAACCGAAAAGTTGTATACTGTATGAGAAAGGGAGAGAGAGAGAGGGGAAAGGAATAACAAAACAATTTTTTTTAGAATACAGTTTAAAACAACATTTTGTAAACTTGTATTGGTTATGTAGGTGGATGGAGAAAGAGAGAGAGAGAGAGAGAGAGAGAGAGAGAGAGAGAGAGAGAGAGGGGGGATGGGCGACTGAATATCGCGAGCTTGAGGAATCAAGCAATGCGTTTATCAATCTCTGTGAGTCACATTTGTACAAATTTGTATAGAGAGAGAGTCAAGTATGTCTCAGCAACATTGAGAAATGTGAAGTTTGTATTTTTATTTAACATTTCAACCCGGTACAACCGTTAGAAAAAAAAACAAACCTTTATGTGAGCAATGGTAATCAGTGAGAGAGGCAAAACTGAAAATAAAAACAAAATTCCCAATAGCCCAGCTTTAAAAATAAGCTTTTAAAAAGTGAATGAATATGACCCTTTCATCAATTTGTGTGACCTCGTTGTGTTTATAAGCAATGATATGAGAGTTCAGACAACATTAGTCCCACCTTAGCTGCACTCCCTATCCATTGAAACACTGTATCCATTAGTTGAAAATTAAAATTAAGTTATGTAAAGAACACATCTGTATTTATTTGAAACAGCAGTCGTAGAAGACATTGTAAAAGAGTTTGGAAAAATTTGGTTACCCTAGAAACAATAGTGAATTAGTAATTAGGTAATCCGTAGTGCATTAGTAATAAGGTAACCCACTGAGGCGCCAGTATGAAAGCCGCGACCCGAAAAGTACGGTATATAAGGGAATCGACTGGTGTTTACTTGTAAGCCAGAATCACCCAAGTGGCTTTTGCTGAGAGCATTAGGACCCCTCTAACCCCCCCACCCTGGTGCTGGTGCTTAGCACCAGCACCAGGGGTATATCAGAGGATGATAAAATTAATTTTATTCCAGGCCCCCACCCAAATAAAAGACCAACGCCCAAATTAAAAGGCCAACGCCCAAATTAAAAGAGGGGAGATGAGGTGGTGGGTCACGTGAGGTGCCTTCTACGCGCGGATTGGTTGAACGCCTGTGACGTCAGGTAGGTAAACAAGTTTTCACAAGCCCCGACACGCAAACACCTTGTGGCATGCCCGTACAAGTTGGGGCGAAATGACCACGCCCTTCCAATCAAAGGGGCGCCGCCCTAATTAATTAACCAACGCCCACATTAATTAACCAACGCCCACATTAATTAACCAACGCCCACATTAATTAATTAACCAACGCCCACATTAATTCATTAAAACAATGCCCACATTAAATGACCACACCCACATTAAGGGAGGGGAGGACTTTAATTGGAGCAAAAAGGGAGGGGAGGACTTTAATTAGAGCAAATTGGTCACCCCCTCCTCATTAATATGCGCGTAAAGCGACGGGTTATCTACTTTTGGGTTTCATGCATTTAGATAAAACTGAAATTTTACTTTAAAGTTGCAAATGGCTCGGTTTATTTGTACCGATTATTGGTGTTATAATTAAAGTCCCCCCAATTCTGTGCGGGCTGCAGACCGCGTTATTGGACGGATAGTAATGAGACTTTTTGTATAGACTATGCAGAGCATGGGGAAGGGAATTCCAACGGAAAATTTATTAGGACAATCGGTTGAAAAAGTGACGCTGTAAGATCATATACAGACGATAGTAATGCCGTACTGGAATACTATTAGAGGGACTGTTCCAGAGACAAATGAAAGAAAGAGACTGACAGTGCCCTATTCATTTCGCTGAGCGCTACTGGTGCCAGCGGAAGTGCAACATTCGCCATGTTGCTATTGGCAAAAACCTAAAGCGGCATATATTCTCAATGTAATTTCAGCTGTTTTTGTAGACGATTTCTGGAAGTATTAGTAAGCATAACCTGTTTTCTGATTTTTTTTTAAAAAAAGTTTATTGCATTAGCTAACGGTAACGTATACTTTTAATGACTTCAAATAGCCGATTCAATGCCTAACGAATTTTTAAAAGACAAATATTTTAAAATTTTAAATTAAAAGAAGAGGAATAAATAATTCTCAGTTCAATAAAATAATCAATTTATTAATTCACATATTGTAATAAGCAATTAACTAATACTATAATTGCTTGTGAATTGGAGTATTGGATCTTTTTAAAAAACGATTTGACCAGTTAGTTATTAGAAGGAGAGATTATAATTAATAAATCTCGTCCAAATCAACAATAATTTGGATTATAAGTGGTGAACTATATTTTATTTTATTTATTTTCAAATTATAGTTTATAAAGGAGAATTTTCCTAGTTAATTGTATAATTTCTTCCTCCTTTTCCATTTAAACTATTTTTTAAATTTATATTTAAGAATAACTTCATTTATCACTAAATAACTTTTTATCAGATGGACCGACTTGGGTGATTATTTATTTTGTTTAATAGAGAAAATTTTTCTGGTGGTCCCCCAATAAATTCATCCAGATATCTTAGGTAGATATTAGAAAAAATAATTGTTTGCGATTGATTCACATCGGCGTCGGTAGCTCAGTGGTTGCGTGATCGCCTCTGATGTCCGAGGAAGCGGGTTCGATCCCGGCCGAGGACGGCGACGATTTTTTTCATGAGGAAAATCCTGAGATCACGCACTTCCTTCGGAGGGGAAGTAAAGCTGTTGTTCCCGTGTAGTCGTTTGCCGGCTGCACGTTAAAGAACCCTTGCGAAGCAAAATTTGAAAAGGACGTTAATACCAAAAAAAAAGACGTTAAGACCATAGCAGTTGAAAAGTACGTCAATACCAAAAAAAAAACAAAAACCAAACGATTGATTCACATGCATTGCCTCGGGCGATCAGCTGTTTCTTGCCACTCCCAATATGGCGGCGCAAAGGCACTACTCGAGGGGAGGTCACTGCCAGTCTTTCTTTTATTTGTCTCTGGACTGTTCAATATGCGCACCCTCTGCGTCGATGACATACTGGAAGCGCAGGACAGGGTGCTCAACAGTAGCACAAAGTGTCTCCCGTGATATGACTGCAACATGACGAATGATGTTGGCTTTCAGTTCCGGCAAGGTCCGTACGCCTCCATGATAAGCACGATCATTCACGGCTCCTCACAGCCAGTAGTGGATAACTTTAGTACGAGGGGCGATTGATAAATAAGGTCTCCATGGCTGTAACTTTATTTGTTAACCGATTTTCAAAATTCTTTTTGTATCTTATACTCACATTTGTCCTCTATGTAATGCACTATTCACTTTTCGACATAGTCCCCATCCCTTTCCACGCATTGCGCTAACGCGTGACTAGTTGGGTGAACCCGTCGGAGAGGAATTCCGGAGTTGTCGACACCAGGATTGAATGGCCGCTTTGGACCCGCTTCTGGAGTACGATAATGTCCGCCCGCACACGAGTCACCACACACCAGAGGCGTTGCAGCGCCTAAAGTTCAAAGATGAAAAATTGCTGTTCAAAAATGAAAGACTTTGCACATTGCGACTTTCACCACTTCCAAAAGAAGAAAGAGCCCCTTAAGGGACACGAGTTGGTTCTGACGGCGAGATAAACGCTTCCATTCAATCCTGGTGTCGACAACAACTCCGGAATTCCTCTCCGACGGGTTCACCCAACTAGTCACGCGTTGGCGCAATGCTTGGAAAGGAATGGGGACTATGTCGAAAAGTGAATAGTGCATTACACAGAGGACAAATGTGAGTATAAGATACAAAAAGAACTTTGAAAATCGGTTAACAAAGTTACAGCCATGGAGACCTTATTTATCAATCGCCCCTCGAATAAATAAGTTTTCTGATTTTTTTTAAATTTTCATTGAATAATATAAAATGGGTGTTTTGCAGATGAAAGCAATAAATGGAACAACACTGAGAAATAAAAGAATTTATTTAAAATTTACATAAATGGAATAACTGAAAAGTAAAATAGTTACAATGGATTTCATTAACACAGAAAAAATACTTTTAACAAAAAACAAAATTTAATAGCAAATAATTACAACTATACAGGAGAAAGTAAGAAGCTGGATTGAGGAAAGGACGAATGCAATCTTAAGTTATATAAATCTTGTAAATTCAACGCAAATGAAAATTGTTTAGACGACTTTTTTAATCACGAATTCAACCAATTCAAATATGGCATGCAGAATTTTTCGTGCGTAATTCTACCCATGCAGCTAGAGAATGCTTTTTTACAATAAGAGCATTTGAAAGGTTTTTCACCTATACGCACACTTTCATGTTCTACTTTATCGTTTAGGTCGAAAAATCTTTTTCTGCAGTGCTTACAAGAGAAATGCTCGCCAGGTTTCCGTTTTCGTGGTGGTTTAATTTCATTGCGCATTTTGTAACGAATGGAAATGTTCGGTTTTATTGCATGGCTTTGTTTTTCTGAAGGAGGTTCTTGGCCCTTTTTCTCTGGAAGAGGTTTCTGGTCCTTTTTCTCTGGAAGAGGTTTCTGGCTCTTTTTCTCAGGAAGAGGTTTCTGGCTTTGTAGTTCTGTTGAAGATTGTGGAATGTTTTTAATGGTTGGTATTAAAAGAACAGAATTATCGTTCATAGGTGAAAATGTGGGTTTTAAAGATGGAGCAATTTTATCTTCGTTATATTTGTCATAATCATTTTGAACATAGCACTTATTGGAGATTTCTTGAGTTTTCTCAGTTATCATCATCTTAGTATGGTTATTTGATGGCATGTAAGAATTTTCATCATTGCTGAAAGGATCAGTACACAGGTGCTCGTTATTTCCTAAAGAAGCGCTATAGTGATATTCCATTTTAACTGGTGGAATGACATTTGCAGTTTGTTCAGCAAAATTAAAAGAAGCATTTGATCTCCAGTTTGATTCACTTGAATACTTAGCAAAAGAATTTCTGTTCTTGGGGTTTAAATTATTTCTATTTAGGAGGGTTGTTGTTTGAATTGATGTATCTTCATATAAAAGAAAAACAGTTAGCTTCTGATTTGGTGCATTCATAAATGGCTGAACTATATATTCCCAACAGTTATTAGCAGTTGTTTTTGAAATAGATAAATGTCCTGTAGAAATAATTTCCATCAATAAAGTCAAGTCATACAAGATGTTCTGTTCTGTCTTATTACCAATCGTAACAGGAACTTGTTGGAAGTAATCCATCCTTTTTTTCGGAAAGTTCACTTTAAGAAGCAAAACGTATCTGATGGGAAGAAATTAATAAATTATCAACTTCGCAATTTACGATTTGTAAAAACAGAAGTGTAATTTCAAAATAATTTTGAATACTGAACACTTAATCGTAGCCAATAGAGCTATGCTATGCTATTGAAAGAAAAAAGTATATACATGTATTTAAAAAAATTAATAAGAAAACAAACTTACATTTGAATATGCAGACTATACAGGAGATGGAACGAGCGCTAATCGGCAAATTGAAATGTTCAAATGACTGATTAAAACCATATAAACTGAAAGAACAGGATAAGAAATGAGACTATTAAAAAGGAAAGGGAAATGTGTTGACAGCATTTAATTTAAACAGTGGTAATTTTCATTTTTTTTTACCGATTTTTAAAACCATTATCTTGTACAGAGGGTAGATTATGGCAGATTAATCTCCCTTCGAGGGAGTTTTGCGCCATCCCAGTAACTAACGACTGCTACGAGATGACAGTAGCAGCCGGGACCGACGGCTTAACGTGTCCTCCGAAGCACGGGGGTTAATAATGGAAGAGCTGCTGGCGGACGAACAAACCAGTGGCTATCACCAGCCGCTGGACATCCAGCACTGGTCACTCAGCAAATGGGTCAGACTAAAGTCCCCCAACAGCTGTGCCCCAAATAGCCGCCTCACCCAGCAGTGATCCCCAAGCTACTGGCTGTCACCCAGCCAGCAGCTAGCCGCGCCTGAAGTTGCTTAACTCCATCGATTAGCGAAGAGACAACCCTTTTAAAGCAGTTTTTAAGAGTGTCCTAAAATTCACGCAAGAAGTAATTTTGATGGAAAACACAGGTTTTTAATTAAAAATTGTAAATTTCTTATTGATTCATAAAGTATACAGTATATGGTTATGTATGGAATGCATATCGGGTAATGGCCTTCACGGCTTTGCTGGCACTTATGCAATCTTTTGTCAAAATTTTCCATGACTGTTTTGCATAAATATGAGTGAATTTCGTTGATACAGCGCTCAATTTCCTCCTTCAAGGCGTGAATGATCGTCGACTTGTTGGCATAAACCTTAGACTTCAAAATACCCCAAAGAAAAAAGTCGAATGGCGTTAAGTCACATGATCTGGGCGGCCAATTCTGATCACCAAAACGGGAAATTACATGATCAGGAAATGACTCATGCAGTAATTGAAGTGTTTCTCATGCAGTATGACATGTGGCATCGTCTTGTTGAAACCACATGTCGTCCATATCTTAAAATTTAGGCACAAAAAACTGGATTATCATGTGGCGATAGCAAGCACTAACTGTTATTGCCTTACCAGCCGCATTTTCGAAAAAGAATGGTCCGCAGATGCCTTCAGCCCAAAATCCGCGCTAACCAACAAGCCCACGACCATCTGCGCCTCGAAGGAGGAAATTGAGCGCTGTATCAACGAAATTCAGCCAAATTTATGCAAACTTTTTGACAAAAGAATGCTATATGCCAGCAAAGCCGTGGAGGCCATTTACCCGATATGCTATTCCATACAAAACCCAGAACATAAAAACAGAACAAGCCAACCGCTTTTCCACAACAAGGTTTTATTTACTCTACTTAATACTTTATGAATCAGTAAGAAATATACAATTTTTAATTAAAACTTGTGTTGTCTATCAAAATTACGTCTTGCGTGAATTTTGGGACATCCTTGATAATGGGAAAAAAGTTCGGTTTAGCTTAAAATGAAGATGACCAGATATCTCTTATTTTGAAATTCCAGGTTAGCGACTAGGAAATTGGAATATTATCTCGAGATCAAAAATGAGATTTCAAAAGCATTTGTATTAAAAGAAATTAAATATTTTTTAAATAATATTTATGAAGGAATTATAGTTAGCTAACGTACCATGACCGATAGTGTAAACTAAATACTGCAATTTCAAAGAGGCCAGTACATCCCAAACGTCGCCAGATTACACTCACATGCCAAAATCATGGATAGCACCTATTAATGTGTGGGACCTTCTCTAGCCCGCAGTCACAGTGCGAGGCGGTGGAAGACATTGCTAACCATTCCGACTGGAAAGCTTCCCACAATTGCCCATTACGGAGCCACTATCGGCTTGCGTAAGTGCATGCTTGACTATTTGGTCCACGGCCTCTTGGAGTCTGCGCTACACGCGAGCCCTACCATCAGCTCGTACCAGCTGGAATCGAGATTCATCAGACCAGATCACACGTTTACAATTGTCAAGTGTCCAGTCGATGTGTTTATGGGCCCAGGAGAGACGTTGCTGACGATGTTTTGTTGTTAGCAAGGGCACCCTCGTAGGTCTTCTGCTTCCTTATCCCATGGACACCAGATTTCGTTGCACAGTTCGCATCGATACAACTCTAGTATCACCTTGGTTAAAATCTGATGTCATCTGGCGTAGTGTCAGTTGCCTGTTAGCGGTGACCATCCTACTCGGACGCCGTTGGTCCCGTTCATTGAGCAAGTGTGGTCGACCACTGCGTTGTTCATGGTGGGAGGTAATGCCGTCAAGTTGTTACTCTCGGTAGACTCTTGAAACTGTGGACCGTGGGATGTTGAATTCTTGAGCCACCTCCAATATTGAATGACCCATACGTTGTGCTTCACGTACCAAGCCACATTCGAACTCAAATAGCTCTCGTCGTGTAGCCATTGTCACACTGAACACCTCACTCCTTACTCATGACAGTGTAACTAATCCTACTGATACTGATTTGCATATTTATACTGTTTGCACATGATGCTACTGCCACTTGAAAAATAGTCCACTGCTATCCCATGACTTTTGGCATGTGAGTGTATAACAGGCAATATTTACTCGATCACTTATTCCAAACAGAAATCGGACTATATCGCTACTTAGTTGTCAAGTATATAAAACTATTATTATCAACTTAATTATTATTACAGTAAAATCCCGTTACAACATACTTCAAGGGAACTGGAATTTTGTACGTTAATCCGAGGTGTACGTTCACATAAGAGAACATACGAATACATAGCATTTTTTATTCATTACAAATACAGAATACATGTACATGTAGCATTACAGTTGAATAAAAAAAATCTGTAATTACAATTTCCTTTTCTTTTTTTCTGCCATTACAATGTAATCTCTCTCTGAATTGTTTCTAATGAAATTTGAACTAGGCTTAATTAGCCCATTTGCTTAAGTGATGACGTCGTATCGTTTCGCATGGGCTGTTTAAGGTATTGGCCAAGCAGCGCAAGGCATTCGAACGATGTACGTTGTAAAGAAGGGATAATTTAACCGAGGGAACGTAAAATTAGTTCGTTAAAGTGAGGTACGTTAAACTGAAACTTTTTAGCATTAAAATGCCTAGATTTCGGCCGGGGATTTTGATTTTAGTACGTTATTTTGAAATGTACGTTAAAGTGAAGTACGTTGTAACGGGATTTTAATGTATATCGATGTATTGCTAATCTAAAAATTCGCTTATGTAGAATTATTTTCTTTAATCGGGACAAATCGGGGCAGAATAACTGAATTCGGGGAAAATAGGCATTCCAAATTAACTACCATAAATTTTGGACAATCTCACCAGCTTAGTAAAATGCTGCTTGGGGCTTCTTCATATTTAATAGTAATATTACTGCCCGAGAATCAAATCTGAAATATACACTTGAATTGAGAATGAGATAATGTTCCTTGATATTTCAAAATCATGACAGCTCTATTCCAGTGATCTTTTTTTTTTTTTTTTAATTTGATTTGATAAGCTCACAGTTGTGACCTATCGGCAAAAAACAATGCTTAATTATACTTTAGTTTATTCGGTTGTGCTCTGAGTCACGTGATTTGACCTCCAATCCCATATATAGTACACAAGAAAAGGACAGAAGTACTTTGGACTGAGAAGTAAATGGAAGCAAGAGTTGCACGTCTTGGTTGAGAGAGAGAGAGAGGAGAGAGGAGAGAGAGAGAGAGAGAGAGAGGTAATTCGATCCAGAGTTGGGCGAACGCAAGAGCCGTTGCTTTTGTCTCGGAGAAATGAAGGTGTGAACCAAAATTTATCAGGTTAGATTAGGCTAGGTTAGGTTAAAATTATAAGAATGCACGCTTGGTCTGTATTGTAGAGCCCAGACTTTAAAAAGTTGTTTTTTTTAATTTAATAATTAATTAGACCCTTGAATTTCAAAATCAATCGAGTAGAAGCTCTCATGATTAGATTTACAGTTATTTTAGCGAATTTACAGTTAGCGAATTATTAAACATTTTCAACATATATTACATTTTTCCCTTCGAGTTGTTTAATCTACCCACATACTTTGAACTTGTTAGATGGTTAACGAAACATAACAGACTCTTTTCTAAACACTTTAGAAAAGTTGTTGCCATCTTTAGAAGTGATTGTTTATTTTACTCCGACGAAAGTGGAGGCAGAGTAATTGAGATCCCTACAGATGTGTGTTAAGACGAAGGACGAGCAAGAGAGGCTTCACCTTCCCCAGACGTCCAAGGTTCAAAAACAGCCATGTTTTCCATCGGAGCTGTCACTGGCAATAATTGACATCCAGGGAGAGGATAATTCTCTGTTCTCCAACCAATTATGGTCTTTCAATAATTCCAAAAAGTTATAACGTCACCGGTACGTAATTAGGGCCCACCGTTTGAGGCGTCATCAAGACGATTCAAAATTTTCTATCAGATCAGAGAGTTGATGCTGATCCTTCACTGAGTGAAGACGTCTCCGTTTTTGTAAGAATTGTAGTCCTCCCCCACCCTGGGAAAGAGGTGAGTTCCGATCATCTTAGTAAATTTAAGTGTTGTTAGAATAGGTGGGAAAGTAACTTATGAGTGAATTTGAGCATTATTATTATTATTATTATTATTATTATTATTATTATTATTATTATGTTAAAGAGTAAATAAAGAATGTTCTGCGAGGATTTTTTACTCCAAACCTCAGATGTTTAAATTATTGATGAAAATAGAAAAAAAAATTTCACACCCTGGACCATTGTTATTATTAAATTATTATTATTATTATTGTCATTGTTTGGAGAAACCAAACTCGGATCAAGTCCGGAAGCCAATCCCAGAGGCGGACCCAAAAGAGGGCCAAAGCCCAAGGGACTCAAATGCGAGGGAGGGAAAGTTATGCACTCGTGGGAGTATTGATGTTTGAGTGTAGGAATTTCCTTACTATGTGACATGTGTTTAGAATTGTGGCTTTCTGTAAGGTTTTGTATAAGTGTGGGTTTAAATTTAGTGTTGCCAGGCTTTTGTGTAGCGAGTGTGGAATAATCCCAGTGGCGGAAAGAATGATAGGAACAATGTGTACTCTGTTAACTCCCCAAAGGCGTTTTATTTCGTGTGCAAGATCCGTATATTTAGTGATTTTGTCAGTGTATGTATTTTGTAAATTGTGTGTATTGGGGATGGAGATATCAATTATGTAAGTCACTTTGTTTTGCTTATCTACTAGTGTAATGTCTGGTCTGTTATGAGGGATAGTTTTGTCAGTGATTATAGCTCTGTCAAAATATAGTTTATGTGTGGTGTTCTCTAAGACAGTGTCGGGGATATATTTATAGTAAGGAGTGTGAATGTCCCTTAGCTTGTGCATCTTAGCTAGATGTTGATGTATGATGTTGGCTACCTGGTTATGTCTGTGCAAATAATCTGTCTGCGTGAGTATTTTGCAACTGGATATGACGTGTTGGATGGTTTCCTCTGCGATATGGCATTTCCTGCAAGACCCGTCAGTCGATTCTTTGATAATATGTTTTCTGTAGCTTTTAGTGTTAATAACCTGGTCTTGTATGGCAATCATGGTTCCTTCAGTTTCTCCAAAGAGACTCCCTTCACTCAACCAAAAGTTCGACGCTTTTTTGTCGACGTGTGGCTGGTTGAGGTCAGAAGGATGTCTACCGTGGAGTTGCTTTCCGAGCCATGATTGAAGTTTAGTGCATGTTGTAGGTATGTTATGGGTGTTCTGCATGCTGTTCAGATTCAGAGGTGTGTATTTTGTATCAGCCATGCAGACTGCT
The DNA here is from genome assembly GCA_023313115.1 of Rhysida immarginata. Taxonomy (NCBI): domain Eukaryota; kingdom Metazoa; phylum Arthropoda; class Chilopoda; order Scolopendromorpha; family Scolopendridae; genus Rhysida; species Rhysida immarginata. The sequence continues at coordinate 1,527,257 of JAHWFO010063991.1, forward strand.
TTGTGTAATGGTGATGTGTGTTGTTTAGAGTAAAAGAATTCTCTGAGTGACTGAGTCTGTTATTATTATTATTATTATTATTATTATTATTATTATTATTATTATTATTATTATTATATATTTAGTCCGTTAGTAACTTCTTTTCCGAATAAAATTTTCTTTTCCGAATATGAATGAGTTTATTAATTGGCAAATAGATTTAATTATACAGAATGTCCCAAAGTTTCCATACGTAGGAAAAATAAACATTTATGAACACCATTTTTGTTTATTTTTATTTAACATTTTATTTTTTATATGGAGGACACGCATCGAAATGTGTTTTCAAAACAATTATAGTCATGTAGAGCATATTATTTAAGTAAAATGGTTTTCATTATAAAATATTTATTTTTCCTACAGTATTTGTTAACCGATTTTCAAAATTCTTTTTGTATCTGATACGTAGATTTGTCCTCTATGCAATGCACTATTCACTTTTCGACATAGTCTCCATCCCTTTCCACGCATTGCGCCAACGCGTGACTAGTTGGGTGAACCCGTCGGAGAGGAATTCCGGAGTTGTTGTCGACACCAGGATTGAATGGCAGCTTTGGACCCTCTTCTGGAGTACGATAACGTTCGCCCGCACACGAGTCGCCACACACCAAAGGCGTTGCAGCGCCTACAGTTCAAAGATGAATAACTTTGCACCTTGCCACTTTCACCGCTTCCCAAAGAAGAAAGAGCCCCTTAAGGGCAAGGGACATGAGTTGGTTCTGACGGCGAGGTAAACGCTGCCATTCAATCCTGGTGTCGACAACAACTCCGGAATTCCTGTCCGACGGGTTCACCCAACTAGTCACGCGTTGGCGCAATGCGTGGAAAGGGATGGGACTATGTCGAAAAGTGAATAGTGCATTGCATAGAGGACAAATCTAAGTATCAGATACAAAAAGAATTTTGAAAATCGGTTAACAAATAAAAAAATTATAGCCAAGGAGGCATTACTTTTCAAAACGCCCTCGTAATAAAAGTTTTAAATTTTACGACATGTTTGTTTTTGAGGGGGCCCAATTCCGGAATTCTTACCCATGTGATATTCATGTTCAGCGCCTTAAATTCATTCAGGATTTTTAGTGTACTCACCTAAGAAACAATTTCATTGTTGCCCAGTGTAATCTAGCTTTTTGATATTTCTTTCCATTCCATCAAATGTTTCCCAAAAACTAATTAAATATTTTTGAACAGATACGCAAATGCTTAAGTAATTAAGCATCAGTTAATATCGAAATGGAGTAATACTCAGAAATTTATAAATCCAGTGCATATATTTAATGAAGTTTAACGGAAATAAATCGTCCTTAAGAAATAATTTTTTGACATACCATTTACGACTCTTGTTCAAAATATGCAAGGAAAGAAAAATTATTATATTTTTAAGGACTTACACTCAGTAGACTGTCGACGATTATGAGCAAATCATAAATCCATAAAAAAAAATTCTGTCGTGTTAACCGCCTTGAAGTGCCTAATGGCAAATGATAAATGAATTATTAGTGTAATTTATACAGATATTGTTACGTAATTCAAGAAAATTAATTTATGTCATTCCATAATCGTGCTTAACAATGAAACCACGATTTACATGCAGTCAACAGTGGACTAAAATTTAACGATCCAACAATTATATTTGCTCAATTTCATTGAAGTCAACCAAGTTTGAAATTAGCAGTCAACGAGAAGCTTATAAAAGTTTGATTGTTGCGATAACTGAATAATGGAAAAATATATTTTTAAATCATCTCATCTCTTTGGAGATCAATAATAATAATGCTGATTCAAAATGAATGTTACTCTATGAAGTAAAATGTTGCTTTAAGAATATCTTAATTTATATCTATATATGTTTATTTTTATATAACGGACACGCTAGCTAGATCCTAAATAATAAGAAATCAAAACAATCAACTTCACGTGTGGCCAAGAAATTACTCTGGAACAATGGGAACGTGAAATATTAGGCACGTTATAGCGCACTGTATTTAACAAGCAATCCATTAATATATGGTAGATTTATTTTTTTAGAACTTCTTCGTGAATAATAGACATGAAATGTTGTTTAGTGATATAGCCTTTGCAGATTTAGATTAGAGTTTGCGGTACTATCAATTTGTATTAATTTTGAACTTGGAATTAATTTTTTTAACTCTTATTTTTTTTATTTCTAATAGATTGGACAAAGCTCTTCTATATCTTCCAGCGAACATAATGGAGAGCTGCAATAGTCTTGTTGCATTAGGTTACGGAAAAGATAAAAATGACATAATGTACGATTTAATTCTGATGGTTGAAAATATTGCTACCGGACATTCGTTGATTTCAAGAAGAGCCCGCAAAAATAAAAGCTGGGAGTATAGAATTCATTCTGAAGAGAATAATCTCACCCTTTTACTTGTCTATGGTAATTACGAACAAGATGAAATGATTAACAAAAAAGAAAACCCTTCATCGGTCAAAAGCGCGGAATCAACATCAGTAGCAAATGATAAAGAAAGCATCTCACTTCCTTCAACATCAGATGATAAAGGAAATAAAAAAGCACGGTATAATATTCCTCGAAAGAGATGTGTTAATAATAAACTCAATACAAATAATAATAACGATTCCAGTAAAGTAGCAAAAGATACGCTAACAAATGAGCCAGCGAGATCGGTTGATGAAAAAAAGACTGACTCGAGTAAATGCAAAGATACTGAAATCAATTCAAATGTCAGTAAAATGTATGAAGAAATCAGTGAAGCAGAGTTGAGTGAAATTGATGACGTTAAAAAAGTTGAAGACTCGCATTTTAAATTGCCAGTTAAAAAATCCTCATCAGGTGTGGGATGCCATAATGAACAAACTGGGCAACGTCCAAAATATCAGCCCTTCTCCCGCAAGTATAACAATGCAAACAAGAATTTTAGGAATAATAATGAATTTGAAAGAATGCACATGAGAAGAAAACAAAACGTTTGCCGATTTTGTGGAAGCACATTCATGAACTTAATGTATTTAAAGAACCACGTGAAAATGCATTTTAAAAATCAGCCCTTTATATGTAAATTTTGCAGAAAGTATTTCACCACTGCATGGGAAAAAAACACCCACGAGAGAGTGCACCTAGATGAGAATCGCTACTGGCATTCAGAACAAAATTTCTTTAATTATCAACAAAATATGGAACAACGTTATTAATATATTATTTACTTGTTTATAATTTTAGTTTCATTATTTTAAGGAATTTTATCAGCTTCATTTGCTGTCAAATGTTATCAACAATCTTTATATAGCTGTTCCAACTCTTTATGGCATTATAAGGCATTGTTTAACAAGAAGAAAAGTATTTCTAGTATTACTAGTAAATAAAACTTTATTAAAAAGAAGTTGCTTTTTTAGTATTGAAATAAATTATCTTGATGTGAACGTACGCTATTTAATACGAACCATTAAGTATATTATTTTTATTGATTAATATTGTACATAACAGCGAAACAATTCGTATACATATTTAGATTGGTGCTGTATTTTTAAATTAAGGGAATTTTAAAATTGTCTTCTCGTTCGAAACTGTAAGTTAACCACTTAAAAATACAATCAAATATAACAGATCATTGCTTCGTCCATGGAAGTAGATTAAATTTCTTCGCTAATTCGACGAGTTTGTCCGCGATTTCATCACCGAGTTGTCCCTTGAAAGGAGTGAAGAATTGCAGAGCCTGTTTCACCAATTCTTTCGTCAGGTTATCCCCATTGTTTTTCAGAAACTGAAAGAAGAATTCGAATCAGTGGTCTAATCATTTAATAGATTTGTGGGAAGTAGTGTAACGTTAATTACCTCCTTGGCAAGAGCCTTGATTTGGTCGATCAGAGGTTTTGACCCGTCGATGGCTTTCTCGAAAATTCCTTTCACCCAGTCTTTGAAAACGTTCAGCTTGTCAGGAATGGCAGCACCCAAGCCCTTCAACCACTCTTTAACTTTTTCCCACCAGTCAGCAATGCCGAACTAAATGAATTCCAAATTAATCGAATTATCTCAATGTAAGATGTTAAATTTCAGCAGTCTAATAGTAAACACTAACCGTTTCGACTAATGAATTTATATCAGCCGTCAGTGCTATATTCACTATAAAAAAATGTTAAATTGCATTATTTAAATAGGTATAAGTATTCTAAAGATTAATCTTAATTAAAAAAAAAATAACGCTTACATTGATTCTCTAAGATCTCCCTCTCTTTGTCGAAGGCTGACAGCTGGGTGATGAATTCCTTGGCGCTTTGGGCTGTTGGGATTTGGTGGAAGAGTGCTTTCCTTAGGCTTTCTTTCGTTTCTCTAGCCTCTTTTCCCAATACCTCTAAGCGTTTCAAGACTTTTTCATAATGTTCTCGAATGTGTTTACCCAATTCTTCTAAAATTTTGGCTTCGATACTGTGTAGAGGTTATGGGAAAGCAAAGATTCCAATAAGATAAATTATAATGGGGGGGGGGGGGGGATAAATTAGTTATTTAGTTGAAGATTAACGTACTTAGGAATTAGGACAACCTTATTTTTTAAAAAAAAGAGATTGGCTACTATTAAGCTTACAAGTCGAGTCTAACATCAGCAGGTGCTCCTATAGCCGTATGGAGGCGGACCGCCGATCTTGATCTCTGGAGTTGAGTGGGAAGTTTCTGCAGTCTATCGAGAGTTGGCTTTAATTCTTAAATGTAAACCAATAAATGTTATATAAATTGAATTTAAATGCAGATAATATATATAAATGTTTAAATATTTACGTTCAACTAAGCTGTACTGGGTAGCGGATGCAAGAGTCGTCCCCAGCAAGAGGACTACTAACCACTTCATCATGACGAGAAATCGGAGTTAAAAACTGCAATATATTTAAATAAAATAAAATAAAAAATTATATCAATGAATATGTTTTTAGATATATTTGACATTTTATAATTACGCGAATGAATTGATGTCATAAAAAAAAATCATTATTAAAGAGGTCATAAACATCTTTCGTCTAATAGCAGTATATATGAGAAAAGAAGAAAAGCCGTTCATTTATATTTCATATTAACAGTATATAATTTTTAAACGAAGTCTATAAAGATATATAAATAGCAGATGATATTTGTATCTCACTTCGGGATGAATACCTAGTTGATGAAAGCTCAACGTCTTGAAGGAGGGTTTTACCTATGAAGACCTCCTTTTATTCAAAGGATTTGATGACGCCATGATAAAAAAAAATCTAACGCGAATGCTACCTAGAAATGTCTTTTACATTCAATGATTATTCCATTCACTATTCTGACTTCATTTGAGTCGATTGTGTATGATCCCGTTGCCGACCGATATGAATACAAAGTCTTCTCAATAAAAGTGAATGCCTACTTGGCAACTTTCTTGCAAAATGACATTAACAATTTAGAATTTTTTAAATATCCACTTTAATTTCCATGTTATATTTAAGAAAATAATAATGGTTTCTTTTTATCAAAAACTTAAATATCAACATAATAAAAATGAAATTTATCTTACCAAATTAGAGTACGGCAACGAAATTGTTATGCTCAATAAAAGAGCTGAATTAATTTATATATAACTGGGTGTTATATATGTTATAAAAATATCATTAGATAAGTTATCTAATTTACCGTTGAAAAAACCTTTATTTTTCAAGTTTATCTTTAATTAACCACTTATCTTTAATTTATCGTATATTTAAAAAATTAAGTTAAACAAAAGTTAAAAAGAGGCAAGATAAATTAAGATAAAGTATTTAAAAATGTAATGTATAGCTGTACAAAGATTTAAATATAAAAGTTCGCATAACTAAACAATAACTACATAATTTTAAAGTTTAGAAGGAACTAAGGAAGCGTTTATTTATATAAAATGTTTTAAAAAACGATTTCTTTATGTGAATATCATAATTTTCATGAGTAGTTGTCATTATATAAGAATTTTTAGATTACAAAAAATATCACAGGTAAGTATTATCTAAGGTAAACAAACTGGAAATGTCAATTATGTATTATATAAAGAAACACTTATTGAATATTTAGATTTTTTTATCGTTCAAGAAAATATTTTTTTTAAAATAATGATCAATAACTTTAGGGAAACTATATAGTTTTTATTTTATATTTACAGTTGCTACTTTCTTAGACTTTTGTCTTTCTATCTTCGTGTTAGATTCTAAATTTTCTTGTAGGTTGTTTTTGCTCTTGTTTGTTTCCTTGGTTTTTAATGCCAGAATATCTAATTACATTTTTAAAATATTAAGATTCAAAGGTTTAAGTAGAAAAGGAGTAATATAATATATTATTAATTACCTTAAACAAAATTCTCCTTTATAAAGATAAAAGACATTAAAAAAAAATAAATATAGATCACTAATTACTTATTTCATAAAGGAAAATTAGTAATCTATATTTATTTTATTTACTGTCATTTATCTTTATAAAAGAGAATTTTTTAAAAGTTAATCCAAGGTTGAAGAAGGTGATCTAAAATCATTTACTTGCGTATCTTTAATGGCGATGCTGATAATTAAAATTTACTAGATTAGATTTAAATACAACTCTTTAGTACAACGTCAACGTACACTGCCGGCAAAAAAAAAAAAAAAAAATGCGACACCTAGAAGGAATAGTTCAAACTGCAAGACAATACATCTAGAAGAACGTTGTACAGGGCTCCCATACCCCAGTAATCCGTATAACCGCCGCGAGCTTGAATGCAGGCCTCGACTCTTGCATCCACGCGGTCATAAAGAAGCTGGGTAAATTGTTCCAAGATTCCTGAACATGCCGGCGCAAATTAAAGCTTGTAATCTTTAGAACATGTTCATAATGGGTGTTTTCTTTAGAGTTTTCTCTGAACCAAATCAAGAGTTCTTTTCAGGACTGTTCCCGGAGAAATCACCTTTCATCTCGGCGATTCGAATTTTCCTCCATGGATTGTCTTTTAGCAAGGCTTTGTGTACTCTGCGTTTATGGAAGAGTAGGACTGATTATGTTCACAACACTTAAGACTTTGTTGAAAATGTGGGACATCCAGCCTCTCAACGTCCCACAATCCGACCTCTGTCAAACTCCGTGACTTGTTGCATTGCAGTTTGTTGTCATCACACCTATAGTCAACTGTTCCAGTACAATGCAGATGCCAAACTGGCGATTTTATGCAAATCTGATCGAAACCATTCTTCTCCAGGAGGGACTAGGAGCCACCCTGTAACGATCTTCTGGACCTATTGTCTTGCATTTTCAATCATTTCTTGTATGCCGCCAATGCTACATGTGTACAAAATTTCACACAAATTTCAAATAAATCGACCCATTTCTTCTAGGTGTTGCATTTTTTTTTTTGCCAGCAGTGCATTATTACAAAATTACGACATTATTTCGACATCCATTACATGTTGTATGTTGCCTGGGGTTAAACCTTCGATTCTTTGACGATAGAAATCTGCTTGTCATACGACTGCTAAAACAGCAGATGAAAAACACATTGCGCAAGATCAAGACTGTACAGCAAAAACTGCCATATCTACTACCCAAAACTCTAGAGCAGATCTTTGATTTGCGGACCTTGTGCGCCCCTGCAATGTCTTATATGAGAAAAACATTTGGGTTAATTTTCCAGGTCTTAGTGTCAAGACCTTAATGTCTGGTAGCAGGATTCAACATTAATCATCATTTCTTTTTCCTCAATTCTGTAAACAATTCGAGCTTGAAGTAACTTTTCAGCTGACGTGCCATTATATATCTTTGCCGCGTTGCATTGTGATTAGATTGGTTTGGTTGGTTTGGTTTGTTTGTTATTAACGTCCTTTTCAACCTCTATGGTCATTTCAGGAGGGCGTTATAGGGGCCGCAAATTTTGCCTCGCAAGGGTTCTTTAACGTGCAGCCAGCAAATGACTACACGGGACCAACGGCTTTATTTCCCTTCCGAAGGAAGTGCGTGATCTCAGGATTTCCCCCTGAAAAATCCTCATCGTCCTCGGCCGGGATCGAACACGCGTACTCGGGCATCAGAGGCGATCGCATTGTGATTAGAGGAGCACGTAATAAATCGATGTATTATGGGGACAGATATAACTTATTTTTTGAATCACCCTCGTGTGTTTTTTGTATTGAAAAATGGAACACTGATTACATATAAAAATACTTTTTATTATATTTCAATAAAATTTTCTAAATATACAAAATATAAATACATCCTATTTTCAAGTTATTTTTAAAAATAATTCAATGTACCGTATATCTATGTTCATGAGTTTTATTTTTAATACCAAGAATATATTTCGAATTTTTAAATCCATTAAAATTTTTTTTTTTCAGCATAGATGCCTCAACAATTTCTGAAACTCATGCTTCAAGTCAATTTTCCATTGTTGTTTTAGGTATTCATTTGCGTGATTCAAGCTTTTAAAAGTAGTTTCTGGATACATCTTATGCATTGCTTCGAGAATTGGCGCTGTAAATGTGGCCATAAACTGAAAAAATATATAAAAAGAAAAATAGAGAAAGGTTATAGTTTTCTTTTCTAGCTTTAAATGCGTAGAAAATCAAAGCAAAATTAATGTAAGACCTGCGACACTGAGTATGATAAATTTTTAAATGCGCAATTAAAATGGTTACAGAATGTCTCTATCCATTCTCTTGATGAATCCCTTCTGCTCTTTGTCTAGAAATAAAATATAGTTTCAGCAAATACATTTTATTGAAATTTTCAATTTTATTTAATACGTAAATAATATAGTCATTCACTGCGCTACCATTAATACTCAAATACCTCTCCACCCTTCCATAGGTAATCTAAGAGGTCCTACACATGAAAACGCTTTGGCCTTTAGAGGAGAGAACTACTTAATGGGAATGTAAGTTCTACCTATAGCAAATTAATAGATTTTCAAAATGACTGAGCTCACAGTGCATGCCACAAGGACTGAACGCCTCAGAAAAGCCAAATATTTTAACACAAGGCTAGCATATTATATTAATTTGATTCAAATGAGCAACTAAGCTTACTTTTTGTTGTTTTGGCTAAATTCATTATTAATGGTATAGCAATGGATAACCTACATTGTCCCTACAGTCTTGATACAAATTTTATTTGAGCTTAAGATTCTGACATATAATATTGTAAAAGAAGTCATTAAGATTTCCTTTCTCTCTAACCTTAAATCCTCTTTGGATTCAAAATGTTATTGGGGATATAAATTATAAAATTAATGGAGACACATCAACAAATTTACCTCAGCTACACAGCAGAAAATCAAGATGAAAAAAATGATCGATGAGTATTTTTTTCCTAGCCGTGGCATTTTCCAAACATTTTCCTTAAAAATGATTTTTATGCTGTATATTTAGTTTAGTTTAACTCAAACTCCAGACTTGAAAGAGAAAGCAGTCTCTGCCTGATGACGAAAATGAAACAAGAAAAAAAGAGAAAGCAGTATAAGAAGGCGTTGTTTGTGAATACAAAAGCAATAATATGCAGTAAAATATCAATACTTATAGAAACTTTTTAATAACGTTTAAAAACGCATTCATTCTCGTACTAACCTATCTACAAAGTATAAAGTTCACATTTTTTTTTATTAATTTCTGTATGTTTTCACGAACAAAGTCAGCAAAATCGATCATTCTGATAATGTTATCCTTGACATCCTTGTCTCAACAGGTCAAATGTATGACTTCATTCGATCAATGTTTGATAACATCATTTACGTTTAAGATCACATATTTGTTGTTTCTGTTTTCATTTTGTAATTGCATTTCAACAGAAAGTATGAAGAAGAAATTGTATACAAGAAACATTAAAGTAAAAATAATATTCATTGTCCTATTAAGTATATCAGTTAAATTTAATTATTTTGATATCCAGGATGGTTATAAAATAAGTTCGCCTACTCAGACCCCTCTAGAGCACAATCTAATGAACCGATTGTGATGCAAACTGAAATGTAGCCTACTCAACCATGGGGGCGAGAATTCCGGAAAGAAAAAAATTAATGCAAATTTTCACCACCAGGTGAAAATGTGGCGCGGGGGAATGACAAATGGAGATTTTAAAACTAGTTTTATTGTTTTAAACAAGCAGGCATGGTTTTTGTTTGATTACAGCACATGTTCAAAATGACATGTTGAAAGCGTAGCACAGAATGATCAGTTGTTGCATGAAGCGTTTCCCGGGGAATGTCTGAGACCTGTCATCTAATGCTGGCTTTCAGCTCAGGCACAGTCCGTACGCTTTGTTGATAAGACCCGTTTTCAAATATCCGCAGAGCCAAAAATCGTACAGGTTCAAACCCGGATAACGTGGAGGCGGAAAACTTCTAGAAATCACACGATCATCTCCAAAGTTAGCACCAAGCAGTTCCTTCACTTAAATTATAATTAAAAACTGGAGATTGTCTCCAAACACAGGTAATAATTTTTCGATTGAAAAATGGAAGGAAAAATTCTGCGACCTGGATTCGAACCAGAAACCTCGACTATCATGGTCGACGCCTCTACCAATTGGGCTATCGCAAACACCCTGACAGCCATGCTGTCACAAGATGTCTTAAAGACAACCAACTCGTCACGGTTTATAATTATTATTATTATTTACTTGTGAGTTCATCAACTTTATGGTGGTTTGGATAGGAGAAGTTCTCGATCTGTGAGCCAGGTGCCTGCCTCCCATTGGGCTTTCAACGGTGACAGGGAACATCTTCAAGGCAGGAATAACATGCTGTGCAAAAAGTTCACAATACCGTGCTTTTGTCACAGAACATCTTACAGGACCTCGTTGTGTCACTTCCTCAAAGAAAAAAGGGCCTAGAATAAAATCAGAAGTGAATCCACACCTTACAGTCACGCATTCAGAATGCAATGGCTTTTCATGCACGACATGGGGGAGCGAGGCACCCCGTATGCAGCAGTTCTGCGTGTTCACCGGTCCTTCTAGGGTGGAAGGTGCTTCGTCTAATCATAGAATGTTCCACGGTCACAGGTCATCAACAATCATCCTCGCCAGAAAGCGATAAGCAAAGTCAGCGCGTTGAGAGGGATCTTGAGGTTTTCGCTGTTGTGCCAGTTGATTCTTGTATGGACACCAATGCAGAATGGACCGCATGACCTTTCGCACGGTGCTACCATGGGATAGACAATTCGTGTGCTGTTGCAGAATGTTGAGAAGAGGAAGCTCTGTCCACCACTGAAACAGCAATGTCCTCAACAACTTCGTTTGCTATCTTGCACCGTCCTCTTCCTGGTGCGATAGCCAAATCGCCAGCCGACTCAAATTTCTTTATCATTTTTCGCAACCCAGTATCCGCAGTCCCTTTTCGCAGTCCTTTTAGACGACGATATGCTCGCAATGCAGCTGGACTGCTGCTATCATTCTGGTAAAACAACTTTACCGACAGTTCTTTCTTGCTTAAAACCATGATCAATCCATTCCATTCTGGGTATGCTGACTTTCTAATTTGAATAAACTTTCTGCTAATAAGGCCGATATTGAGAACACGAACATATGCTGTAATCAAACAAAAACCTTGCCTGCTTGTTTAAAACAATAAAACTAGTTTTAAAATCTCAATTTGTCATTCCACAGCGCTACATTTTCATCTGGTGGTGAAAATTTGCACTAATTGTTTTCTTTTCGCCCCCCCCCCCCCATGGGGTTTTAATTTGCATCACAATCGGTTCATTAGATTGGGCTCTAGATGCCTCTGACAGGTGAGCATGGTCTTTCTATCCCCTGGTCTGTGCACAGGTCCTATTCAGTTGGGCTATTGTCAAGGACACACTATAGATGGCGTTGAAAACGACTCTTACCTAGAGTGCCTTTATAACCACTCTATAAGGCACTGTATAAAGGCACTTTACTCTTACCTAAAGCACTGTATAAAGAAAGTATGGACAATCATTCTTGCAGGCAGCCATTTTGACTCCTATTTAATTCCTAATTTTTATGGTGATTGTTTCTTGTTTTGCGATAAATTCAAACTTGCAGATTGAACACTTCCTTTTTGATAAATGTACCTCTGAAGTTTGAATTTGCTACAAAACACTACCAAACATCATATGAAATAGGAGTCAAAATGGCTGCCTGCAACAATGAATTGTCCGTACTTTCTTTATACAGTGCTTTACTCTTACCGAGGAATAGCACAGTTTTACCCTACAGAAACCATGGAAAAATTATTTTTTCTTCCTTAAACACATTAATAATTTTTAGAAACAATAGTATAATTCAGTAACTATAAATATATTAACATTAAATTGATAAAAATTTTAAATTTTTTAAATAATTATTTGTTTAATGGTAATAACATTATTAGAGTTTTGTAGCATTGATTAAATTTATTATCAATTAATTTTTATTTACATTTTATTTTTTGAGGTTTTATTGAGGTAATACTCCTTTACATAATTTATGATGATGGAAAGTAAATAAAATAAACTTTAAAAAATACATCTGTTTAAAAATTCAGCAAGTTGTTGAAATATGAAATGTAGACTGCGTAGGTGGCGAAGAGGCTAGCATGCTGACTTCTGAGTCGCTTGGTCGCGTGTTCGAGTCCCGCCTAGGGGATGGACATTTATATTTTTCCGTTATTAATAAAAGCTTACTTTCTTTATCCACTTATCAGTCACACGATTAAATTCGCTTAGGCTGAAAAGAAGAAGAAGAAATGTGAGATGTTGACAAGTTATTATATGAACTGAAGGTCTACAAATGAAAATCAGCCTTTCTTCTAATAATTGGGCAACATTTCAAATTTCAATCATTATTTACATATTTACTAAAATTTGTGAACTCATCAAACGCATATTACTTTAAATTTATTTCGTTTAACAATCCTTACACGTTATGTAAAGGAGAATTACTTAAGAGCCTACTGAAGCAAATTTAATAAAGGGAGTTTATGACACCAACTATTACAATGCTATCGCCATTTTGTTTCACACTTCTTGAGCGATCTATTTAAACCAATATTAAGATTCTTATTAATATAATTTAAATTTTATATTCTAATTTTAATCAATGAAAGCTGATAATTAAAAATAAAATTATATATAAAGTGATTGCTGTAATTTTTTAACTTATTTTTAAAGTAAAAATATTTATTTTATTAGTTTGCTTTATTTTCAAAGTGAATAAATGAAATAATTTTCTTAGATGATTCCCAATAATGACTTTTATTAACAAATTAATAAATTTTTATAAATATGTTGATTTTCACAGGAAAAAAATACTGATTGTTAAAATCCAAGATGGAGACAATGAAAGATGAATTGTTGGCCGGACCCCGATGATCATGTGACTTTTGAGTGCCCTGGCCTGTCTCTCGTTGGCCCAACACCCTCTATAACACCCTGTGTATTGAGGGTATTGAGGGTATAACACCCCTCTATAACACCTGTATTGAGGGTGTTGGTTGACCTCGCCTAGAGAACAATAGCCGTGCACAATAGAACAATAGAAAGACCATGATGTGAGTAGGCAAACTTATTTTATAACCACCCTGTATATTATTATTAAAAGCATAAAAGTAAGGTTTATCCCCACAATAGCAGTTACGTATTTTTTCCTTAGAATCATTTAAATATAAATAAATAGCTGTTTCATTTCTTATTTTGTTAAGAATTATTGTAGAAAATAATTTTAAAAAACGGATTTTTTTTTTCTATTTTTACCAAATTTTTTCTCCTTAAAAGTTCATTTAAAAGATAATTTAAAAATTTTTAATTAAAAATCTAATTTAAAAAATATCTAAAATTAGAAGTTAAAATATAGAATAAAACTGTATAATTTTTTGAATTTACAATAAATTACAAAAAAATTCATATATGAGCAGTTGACCAAATCTGGTATTTTTTTTATCAGTTATAAAAAATATTAAAAAATATATAGCAAGTATTTATTATATCAGAAAATATTGTATTAATATTCTTTTACTGGAGATCATTGCTTCTCAGTTCCATAATGAATATAAATATTAGATGCTTTTTTCAATTCATAAAAATAATTTTAAAAAAACAGTTTAAATAACGAATCGAAACGTTTTTAAAAGAAATAAAGAAGCAATAATAATAATAATAATAATAATAATAATAATAATAATATGTATCTTTATTTCAGATGTTATTTGATAGGAATCAGCCAAAAAGCCACGCCCACTTTTCTTTTCTTCCTGCCCTCTAGTATCGAAACGTACAACTACAGCTTAGCGGTAGTTTCGAGTTTCAGTATTGAAAATGTCAACAAAACATTTAAGTTTCCATGGTCCCATTGAGAAATGGAAGTATAATGAACTATATTGCTCTTAAAATCATACATTTTGTTGAATGATAGCTTCTTTTCGATTTAGTGTTAGTTATGCAATATAGGATGATCACTATCGAAGCTCTTAACGAACAAATCTATCGAAGATCGGCATTGATCCATTTATCACAATGGCATTTTAACTAATCTACAAACAAAACAAAAAATCTCTATGCTGAATTAAAATGGATCTGAATCTTACTCGAGTTGATTATGCACAGGTAATTATATCATAATTACTTAATTGAATTGTTGTAACTGAGTTATTATATCATAACGAGTAATAGATGAAGTAGTTAAAATGAATTTTTTATTCGGTTTTGTGTATAAACTATGAAAATCAGAAAGAAATTATGCTGTTATTTATTTTTATTGTTAAAAATATGTTCTTAAATTAATATGTAAAAGGAAGCTTTATTTTATGATCGTAATGTACGTTATAAAATTTTTAAACTGTATTTATTATTGGCATATAAAATTTTGCTCTCTCTTGTACTAACTCACCCTTTTAAAATATTAAGATTGATTGCGTTTATGTGTTTTTAAATACACCAGTATCCATAAATTTAAGGATTTGCAGAATGGAACCCTTCTGCACCATCAGATCAGCACCAGACAAGATAAGGCTGTTCTCTAGGTCATGTAAACACAATTCAATCATTAAACACAAAGGTGGCAGCCCTGTGGTGGACGGGTCAACATAAAAAGTACACGGACACACTGACACTAGTTTTGTAAACAGTAGATGATGTTTATAGCTGCCGCCACATAAGCTGAACAACAGGATGACTTCATTTCTAACGCCAGCCAATAGACGTTAATGGGAAGTAAATCACTTAGCTATTCCGTGAAACACCCGCTTTCGTTTTCGAAACACTGTTTTCATATTTATATTTAGTTTCTATTTTCGTTTTTTCTTTTAAATAGATAAATGAAATTAATAGATTAAATTAATAAATTAAAAATGATGCTGAATAGTCGACTCGAATGCAGTTTATTTTTTATCATGACTTTTAATAGGCTTTCCACGTTTCAACGATATCTCCTCCATTACTGTAATAGAACAAGTGCATCATGGGTAAAATCCAGACAAAGCATATTGATGAGATGACTTACTGCGCATGTCAGAAAGATCGTTCAACTTACATGACGGCAGCTATAGTATGCTGTCTTCTCCCACACACACACCTCAAAACCAGATTATCCAACAATGACATCCTATTTCTGTACCAATAATGTTCGCAGGTCCTGCAGTGTTTGCAGAGTGGTATTCGTGCCAGGCCAATCCATCCGCTGGATGTCCTCAGGTTCCAAGTAGTCATCCATTATGGATGGGATGTGGAAATCTAGACCTATCGCACTGTCCTGAAGAGACAGACACGATGCCTGTACACATGTCGAAGCTTTGTAGCAATGCACGGGAACCCATCATGATGCCCGTCCACACTAACACACAGCCATAATGTTCAGTGATGTTAGCGAGGGTGGACTGTGTCCAGCACTCTGAGGATGTGAATATGTCGAGAATCAGCATCCAAACTGTAGCAGGACTCACCCAAGAACATGACCTGACTCCACTGTCCTCATGTCCATGCTGCATTTCGATGCACTAAGCCAACCATTCCCTAGGGTGTTCCTGGTTCAAGGGGATGCATCTCATCAGTCGAGCATACGGGCCAACTGCATGGAGTTTCCTGTACACCATTTGCCTAGAAACATTAACCCCAGTGGTTGCTGACAGCTCTCTGAAAATGTCCCTTGCTATGCTATGCTTTTTCCTACAGGCAGATAGAGCAAGGTCTGGACGTGGTGACCCTTGAACAATCCTGACTAAAGTGTCTGCGGATGTGTCCATCTATCGGAACTGTATCCACAGTCTTGACATGATGCTAGTTGACAAGTTCAACAGCACTTGAGACATTTCAAACTGGGACTGGCCTGCTTCCATTTCATCCAATTATTCATCCTCTCATTTCACTAAATGGACATGATGAAATAATGGCATTAGCAACAATTATCAAATGCTCAATTGTCAATGAAATTTAAAAAACACATTCTGTTTGGCATGTACACTACGACCTGTATTCTGTCACCATTGATGCTGTGTGTGTATTTAATAATGGAATGGTGTTTACAAGATATATAGAACGTCCTTACCAATTTTGATGCTGATCAGATGATTCGTCTCATTCTGCGAATCCCTAATTTATGGGCACCTGTTATATACGTATATATTCCTTTATGTTCATTCTAGGTAGGAGTTACTTCTCCACAAACAATGAAACTGCTTCCTCCCACTGGAGTAAAAACAGTTCAGAAGGTAAGTTTTCTTTGCTAATTCCAAAAGATTTATTTTTAACAGACTGCCTGTTTAATGTAATTTTTTTTTTAATATCATTTCTTTATCCTTATTTTATCCTTGAAATTAATTACTAGTATTGCTGTGGTTCTTAATTATTAATTACTGTAAATTGTTTACCTTGGTAAAAGTGGACATTAATAAAAGAAAAGAACAAAAACAAATTATGAGACTGCAGCTTGTCTACCAAGTGTATGGGCATCAACAAATGTATATTAAGGCTTGTGAAAGCTGACTTTGCATACAATTTAAAACATTAGAGGATTAAAACTGGATCTTGCAGAATTCCAGAAGTGACTCGGTTGAACTAAATAAGTTATCATTTTGTACTGTTTAGATTATATATTTATATAAACTTCATAGAACTGTATTAAACTCGCCCCTTATTCCATAATTTTCCAATTTTTTTTATTAAAATTTCATTCATCAAGTTAAGAATGCATCAAGATATGAATTATAAGATACAAACGGGGCACACTGACTTTAATTATATTTAGATCTGAACAATATGTAGGTATTAAAGTTTGGCAGTTCAGCAGCTTAGCCCTTAGCAGCAGCATTTGTTCTGTGAGTTTGCTTAGGTTCTTTTAATTAGTGAGGTGCCTTTAATAAAAGTTTTACAGTTCTGAACGGTGTTAAATTAAGTATTGTACATTTATTAAGTAATTAATTAGATATCACATTTGCAAATATTTTATGAAGGCACTACACGATCGTCAAATTCATCCCACACAAGAGCAACCATGTCTTGTGTCACTGGTGCCACTGCTGTTATCATGCTATACAATTGATCCAAATTTATTGGAAGGGGAGGCACGTAAACCATGTCTTTAAACATACCTCACAGGAAAAAAATCACATACAATATCAGGGTGTCCAGCGATCCGGGAATTCCGGGAAGTACGGGAATTATACGGGAATTCTTCGGTACCGGGAAATATTCGGGAATTATACGGGAAAAATTCAAAAAATCCGGGAAATTAAAAAAAAAATTTGTGCTGGCCTCCCATTGGTGCTTTATTTGTATGTCTGGGATATATATAAACGTGTTGATCGTAACAATTTCAGTTCGTTGGAAACTTCATTGGAAGACTTCATAATTGTAAGTAGACTTTTTCATAATCACAGTTTTTAGGTTACCGTCTCTCTTCTTTCAGTCATTTTTCTATCAAGATAGATTTTTTTGCTGCTTATGGTCAGGGAAAATAACGTGATCAACCTGGAAAAATCAGGGAATTTTGCAAATTTTATATTTAAATTATTTAAAATATACGTGAAATTTTTGAGAAAGTACGGGAAATATACGGGAATTATACGGGAATTTTTTTTGAATAACTCGCTGGACACCCTGAATATGGTCTGATTACTTTGATGCCCAGTGGTTTGAAGTCAAGTCGGTAGTCCCTTATGACCAATCCCCTCTTTTGGTGGTTGTGGAAGCTCATTGCTCAAAAAATTGTCCAATTTTATTTATTTTTTTCTTTTTTCAATCCGTAGGTTGTTATTGCTGATCAAACAGGAGTATTGCAATGTTTTGGAATGAAGAAAGGAGAATTAGTAGTAAGCATTTATTTTTATCTTAATTGTTATTCTTCTCTTTTTTTTTTATTTTAAGAGATTAATATTTAACAATTTCATAACCAACAACAGCTAACATTCAAGACTCTACCTGGACCACCAATTAACTGTCTTGAACTTGGAGGTGCTTTGGGAACGCCACAAGATAAAATATTTATTGCATGCAGCAATGAAGTTCATGGCTATACAAAAAAAGGAAAACAGTTTTTGGGATTTGAAACAAACCTCACAGAAACAATTACATCTATGTAAAATGAAGAGTATATTTATCTATTTATTTTTACAGATCATTTCATTAAGATAGTGTTTTCCAATATGTTTAATGTAGAGTTTTAAAAGATAATTCCAAACATTCTAATCTTCTTTTAAATATCAATCTTCCCCCTAATAACATTGATCAATTGAAAATTTTTAATTTTTTCCATTTTTGATTATAGCCAAATACCTTTTGCTAAACATGGCAGATGGTTTCTGCCCATCCCTCTCCACCTCTCTATTTGATAGTTGTTAACCTGTAATTATCTGGGAATTTTTTAAGGGTTTCTTTGTGGCCATTCTGAATAGGCCATATCAGGAACAGATGAGAAGGGAATATTTTTTTCTAAGAAGCAACACTAGCAGCAGTTTTCCGAACTAAGCCCAATAAGGCCCAATGAAAAATTGGAGTCCGGAAAACCACCACGAGTGTTGTTTCTTCAAAAATAAAATAAAATACATGAACCAACCACAAGGTTGTACACCTTTGTGCAAATTAATTGAAACAAAGCATGTTTTCTATATTATTCATAACCCTGTACTCAAAACAAACACGAAAAGTCAGTTTAATCATTTTTTATGTTGCCTGATGCAGTCATTGTATGTATTGCATTAGATTTTAGAATCCTGTCCGACTGTCATAGTGTGTATTGGCTGATGCAATCATTAAGTTAGCAGCTACAGTATTTCATCAGATTTTAGAAAACTGCAGATGTGATTCGACCGCCGTTTGAGATGGATGTGACGCCTAGGAAATGTACAAACATCGTAACTCTGCATGAACATACAGTAAGACGTTTCGAGAGATTGCTTCAGTGGTTGGTGTGAGTTTAACAATTCTCAGACGTGTCATCAAGTTGGAGCAGGAAACAGAGTCAGTTTCTCCTAAACGTAAAGGAAAGTGTGGTAGTAAGAAGAAAACAACTCATATTATAGAGATATTGCTTACTTCGACAAAGCAAAAAGGATCCCCACGGAACTTGAAATTGTTTGTTTCAATTAATTTGCATAAGAGTGTAGGTACGAATCATGTCTTCTTCTAATCTATACCTGGTCATATGTTGGTCTTTCATTTTTAAATGAAGTTGTATGTGATCTTAGAGTTGATTTTTTTTTTTTTTTTATATCATAAAAGATTGTATGAAATATTTATGTTTATAGAAACACTATCTTTTAAAATAAAATTTGTTTTAGGCTTTCAAATAAAACTTAAAAAAATATAACAGTTTTATTATTATTCATTTTAATTTGATTTAATTCGTTTTAAAGGAATATCAGTGGTGATAATCTTTTTGCATGTGGCAGTTTTATCTATAATCGATATGAGGATTGCCAAGACAGAAATTATTTCTTATCGACTGATAAAATCAATGATGTCATCTGTTTACCAATAGAAAAGACAAAAATAATAACGCCAGTTCTTGCTTGTCAAGATCGTGTCCTTCGAGTTCTTAAGGTAATTTTGATTCATCATGTCCTTCGGGTTCATGATTTGTGTAATTTTTGAACTCTAGCTGATAGTGTAATATTGAAATTGATATCATTCTATTATAATGTAGAGAACTTCGGATTTGATTTTTAATTGCCTTATGATATAAGACTCATTAAAATACCATATTTAATAAGTGTTTGTTTGAAGTTGTTTTGCTTTCCATATAACTTTAGAGCATTTTCAGTTTAAAATTGTTTTCAGTTGGCTAAATATACATTAACTTATTGAATTTTCTGGTATCTCCGCCTATTATGCAGGATGGGCCAAAAAGTATCTTACAGTTGATAGACTAAAACTTTTGTTTGCATCTCCACTTGTATGCCAGTTGTCTTCACGAAAATTACACGGATTAGTGGGGGGGGTATATGGGCTATTAATCGTTTCAATTTATGCGCACTTACATATTAGTTTTGTAGATAGGGACTCGATGTGGGACTTAGTGCATGCCTATTTTTGGCCCATCTTGGATATTGAAGTGGTTATTTTATAATTTAGGTAATGTTATGTGACTTCTTTTAAAAAATATTTAAATTAATGGTATGTTTAATTTGTAAGGATTCAGAATTATTATATGAAGTCGAAGTACCAGGACCAGCATCTACAGTGCAACTTTGCTACAATGATGGTGGTAAATTAATTTCGTTTATTACAATTTTCCTGATGAAAATCTAGCATCTTTAATCAAAGTGAAAAGTCTTTATTTCTAGCTGCCCATTTATAAATGTGCATTAAAATTAATGTATTTAACGTTTATTTACATGTGTGTTTTTAGGTGATAACGGAGAGGATATCTTATATGGAACATCTGATGGGCACTTGGGTCTTGTTACTCTAACGAGGTATTGATGAGCAAATTCAATTAGTTTATTTATCTTGTATTAACATTTAAGTGTTTTACAAGTATTAATAATAATCTTGTTTCAATTTTTCTAAAAAAGGATCATGCCTTCCATACGATGGCAGTTAACAAATCCAAAAAGTCGTGGAGGTAAGATCGCATAAATGTACATTCATTGTAGGCTTTATGCAGTTAAAAATATAGTTAAGTCCCTTTTTCATGATAATTGCAAATTAATTGACAGTTATTTCAAAAATCAATATTTCAGGAATTTTATCCATTGACAGTTTCGATATAACAGGTGATGGTTTGAAAGAACTCTTGATAGGCCGGGACGATGGCCAGATAGAAGTTTACTCATACGGCGAAGGAGAAGAGCCATCATTATTGCATAGTCATGTATGGACATTTTTCTTTACTTATTGTTCCTTAAATCCATTTGAAGGAACAAAAAGTGCAATATTGATCTTTTTATTTTGCCTATTATTTTAGTTTTAGAAAAGTTTTTGAAAAGTAAAAATGCTCATATGAGTCAGCAACATTGGTATTATGGTAAGATGTAGCATGTGTAAACTACTCAAAAAGCAAATAATAATAGTCAGGATGGTAAATTGTTAGGACATGGCCTAAAATATCACAGTAAACAAATAACTTTCTACATAATGCAGGCACATAATGGAGCTTTTAAGTTTTAGCTTGCATCAAAAATTTAGCTTTTTTTGGTATATTTAGAGTACATCTTGAAAAATTTTAAATATACAGGGTTTATCAGGTTCGATGGTCATAAAGTACCTAGCGTAATCCTTTGCATGATTACAAACTTAAAGTTCCTTATGCAAAATGTTCAAAACTCAAATGTTAAGGGTCTAAACATCACGCGAAGTTTGCTGAAAACCTGTGGAAATTGTCATTTAATCTCAACAATTGCGCCGATTTAATTGTAATCGCCCCTTTGAATTTAATGAATTGCTGGTGCGGAAAGTTCATAAATGATGTAATGACACAACTTAAATTTTGAGTTTTCAACATTTTTGACAAGGAACTTTAAGTTTGTAATCATGCAAAGGATCAAGCTAGGTACTTTATTACCATCGAACCTGATACACCCTGTATAGTCCGTCTATTATATCTTATCATGCGAGTCAATATGTTGCCATGGGTAATGGGGCGGATTAACTTGTAGCCTCCATTCAAGGACATCTTTAATTCATGATAACCTAATCAAAGCTCCTTAATCCCTCTAGGCTTTTGACTTACTGTTGGGGGCAAGTAACTAACGTGAATGGCTGGATTTGAATAACGACATTAATCACTCAGACAAGGTCATTCGCCAAGATATAATAGAGGGACGGTACCATGATACTAAAATAAAAAGTCAGAAAATATTTTACAAAGAATTACAAGAAATTCACTTTGGTTTGCGGAGCATGTAAAATGCATTATAGATATCTGTCTATATTTGCTCCTAAGTTATGTCAGTTTTTAAGAAAAAGCTTAAAAATGTTGATTTTCTTAAATGTTGTAAATCAAAAAGAATGCTATACGTGTTTGTTTTTTGTTTTTCCCAGTTGAATGGCATATCATGCTTTATGTTGATGTGTACAAAATGATCCCACGAAGTATTTCTTTTTTCCTTGTTCTGAATTTAGAGTTGCAATGAAAGTGTCACATCTGTTCAAGGGGGCATTATAGGAACAAACGATTTTCCTGAAGTCCTTGCAACAACTTACAGTGGTAAGTTTAGAATTGTATAAATATGTAGTTATAATTTGTACTTCATCTGAAAGGAATTTCTCTATAAAAAATTATTGCAATGATAAGAAAAATAATGAAATAATTAAAAAAAAATAATACCATATCTTCAATTTTGAAAAATTTGACTTCAAAAAAAAGATATTGACTGTCTTGGCTTTGCTGACCCATAGCCAAGAAGCGAGCTCAAATTTTTCAGTTCTGGAGTGTGCCAACTTGTCTTGGGTATTGATGTTTGCATTTATCCAAAATGTGTATAAAGTGAAATAAATGTCCCAGACAATAGAGAATTTGCCAATAAAAGCTGGACAAATAATAAAATAAGCCCACACAATACAAGAAAATAAATCCTTAGCTGATGTAGTGGGACAAGTGTTTCCCAGGCTCATTAGATGGCTTTCTTTATGTGGTAAATTTCAGAAGATTTCATGCATAAAATAATACTTTCCAATGCTTATTGATCAGGTTTTGCCCACTTATTCATTTTCTCTGCTTCCTCTTGTTGACTTGGCTGCTACAGTTTATAGTTCAGTGGTTCTTCATAAATCACTACATACAGTATCAGTATCATCTACTGTATATTCTGCAAACTCCATGTCTCATAATTATCTTTTGATATTTGAAAGTCCCGAAGCCATATCACAAGTAGATTTAACGTGGTTAGGTGTAGCTTTAAGGGTTAGGCTCCACTTGGGGCATTAAACTTATTTAAGGTTAATTAGGCTTATGTCAGAGTTCTATTGTCAGATCAAGTCCTCTTCTTACCTTTTCTTGTATGGTTCAGTGCAAACCTGCTAAGCTTATAATATGTATCATTTTGGACATTATGTAGTAATAATTGATTCAAAAAAACGGCAAGTAAACATTGGTATAAATAAGAATTCATTCAATAAGCCCACATGTGCTACAACATAACTTATAATCCAGCAACCACAACAGTACAAGCACATGCCTGTGTTATTAACATGTCAACTTATTATCCAGTAACATATCCAAAGAAAACGGTTATGTTACAATAGAAATTACAATACATGTATATAAAAAAAAGTACAAAAAGTGATAATTATAAATATTTTTTGTAACTTAGTTTCCTTATGTCAATACTGTATTTGCTTGTGATGATTATGTAATCCAAATGTGGCATTAAAAAGAAGCTTTAGCTTACTGCCATTTTATTTAAAAAAAAAAATAAAAAAAAAATTGTTTTCCTTTTTGTAGCATTATACCAAATACTATTTTCCATATTTATAGATAGTTGCAAAGTTTCCATTAAACATTACAGGTATATATCGTTATCAGTGGCACGTTATGTCTTCATGAAGCCTTGGGCAAATTAGATCTTAGACAAATTCAAACTTGCGGTCCTATCTACAATAGGGCTCTGCAGACATCACGTTATCTCTATGGCAGGGCTCTGTTGTGAGTGCCCATTTTGCACAATGGATAATGCACCACTGTTGTGCACTTGTTGCCCAATGTTCTTCCTTAACATCATTTTGATTTTAATTACTTAACTTTTGTGTTGTAATTCTTTATTTGAAGCCAAATAACCCTTTATTTGAAGAGAGTTGTTCGTTTCTCCTGTGTTAGATTATGGGTTCAAATGTAAATTGTTTTATTTATTTCTCTTTAAACTGTAAATTGTGAACCAGTTGTCAGTCATCCATTCCTGCCTATATGTAGCATATATTGAAGTACCAAATATCATGGGGTACAATTCAATATCGTGTAGGACCTCCTTTTTCAGATGTCCAGCCATGCAGTCTCAGTACCTGCCCATGGTTGTGTGAGTGTTGCAGGTGCAGCCTTTTGTGAAGGAATGTATCATTTGATAATATGCCTAATTTATCCAATGATATTCATGTCTGGCAATCTAGGTGGCCAATACATTCTTCTGAATTGTTCAGAATGCCTCTCAAATGTGCATAATGTTGATCCGGTGACATGACACATTGTCCTCCTGGAACATCCCATCATTGTTCAGGTACATGAAGGGCTGCAAATGGTCACCAAGTGACTGGACATAAATTCTCAGCCAATGACAGGTCCAATTTGATAAGAGGGGCCAAATCCTGCCATGAAAACATGCCCCACAGCTGGCACAGTTCTTTCCTGACAACTTGAGTTCATGGTCTTATGGGGTCTCTGCCACACTTGAACCTACATCAGCTTATACCAACTTAAATTGTGGCTTATCAGACCAAGCTATGTGTTTTCAGTCATCTAAGACCCAATGAATATGTTCATGAGCCAAGGTGAGATGTAGCCTTCGATGGCGTTTTGTGAATAAAGGTACTCTTGTCGGTCTTCTTCTACCATATCCCATCAGTGCCAAATGTAGTATACCCCTCAATGAATGTGGCTGTTAATTGTTGTAGTGAATCTGTGTCTGTTACAAAGGACCATTCTGCTCAGATGTTATGAGCATTTAGCAACTGTGGTCGGCCACTGCGCTGTCCATAATGGGAGGTAATGCCTGAAATGAGCTACTCTCTGTATACCCTGAAACTGTGGCTCAAGGAATGTTGGATGCACGCAACACTTCAGAAATGGAATGTCTCATGCATCTAGCTCATTATCATCCCGCGTTCAACCTCTAATAATTCATGTCGCGTAGCCATAATTCCGTTCAAGATGTTTACGATAACTGCTAACAGTTGAATTGACAGCATTGATAGTACTCTGTCTATTTATGCACCTTTTAGACGATGCAAGCAACACCTGAAAATTTGCATATGACACTCCCATGACTTGTGGTACTTCAGTGTATTTTTAAGCATATAATAAAACCCATATGTTTGTGTTATTTTAATTACTGATAAGTATAATTGTATATGTATCAATTTACTTAAAAAAATATTTCCTTATTTACATTTTAAGATAATCATTTTAGTGCAGCCATGCTTTAAAGTCATTACTTTATAGAATTTTTTTAAATGTAGTCATTGATGCAATATTGAGATCAGTGTCAAATGATTTCTTTGCAGTGAGCAAAAATCTTTAAATATTCCTGGATGTTCTAAATCAGAATGTTTGACCTTTTTTTTTTTACTTGCCAGAATTTGTTTCATTTATTCTCAATTGTATTTTTATACAACAATAGGCTGGTTCCTTGGTTTAACAACGGAATCCATTGATAGACATTTAAGTGTTGAAGTGGGAATGTCCCACATTTCCTTAGAAGCACATCATAAAATATTGCTTTTAAGGTAAAATAATGATTCAGAAACATTGCCAGCATAAGCATTTTAAGCACCCAATTTATCTTTTCAGTTATCATAAGCCATATTCAGTAAAATATTTCTTTGAATATTATGCATTCCTATATTTAATGTGAATGAATTGCAAGGCACTTAACACTGTTTCTCTTACTGTCTTTATCTCTCCTCTTTCCCTCCCTCCTTCTCTGTTGTTTTCTTACATGCTCTTTCTCTTTTATTCGTTGTTTCTATTCACATTGCTCACATTATATATTCTGTAAATTATCTTTCTTTTTAAATCAGTGAAGTGCTTGATTTAATTTTTATTAGGCAAAATTTTTGGATTATGTTTGCGCCCATGGTTTGAGAGTGCACAGACCCATTCTTCTAATAAACATCACATAACTAATCCAATTCTACAGGCACAGATTTCTGCTTTGCAGTATGTTTGTTTGCATTCCATCTATATTTTCATGCATTGCAAAATAACCAGATGTGGATCAACTGTGGTTTTTATTTTATATTATGTATTTCATTAGAGATGAACTTGATGAACTTCAATTGCGTGTTCTGGAGGAAAGAGAAGCTTACCAAAATATGTTACAAACTAAACAGGGTGGTGTTTCAGTCATTCCAATGTTCAACATCAATGATAAGTTTGCTTTGAGTAAAGAAGATGCATCGTACATTCTAACATTGGAAGTCCAGACTGCCATTGATAACGTCTTGCTACAGGTACAGTATGAAAGTAATAAAAATGATTAAGAGCATTCATCATTTGAATTTTCTATCTTTTGAATGGTGGTTATTCATTTTTAACTGTTACTTTCTTATACATCGTATAGTAGAACCTCCGTAGAGCGAACGTTGATATAGCAAAAT
This sequence comes from Rhysida immarginata, assembly GCA_023313115.1. Lineage (NCBI taxonomy): Eukaryota > Metazoa > Arthropoda > Chilopoda > Scolopendromorpha > Scolopendridae > Rhysida > Rhysida immarginata. The sequence continues at coordinate 1,553,960 of JAHWFO010063991.1, forward strand.
TCTCTCTATAACGAAATTTTTCTGTGGTCCCGGCAAAAATCCTATTGATTTAATGCTTTTTCAATCTACATATAGCGAAATCTTTATAGCGTAATTATCCCTATAACGAAAGGATTTTTCGGTCCAGACAATAAATTTTAAGGTCTTTATTACGAAATTTCGGTCCAGACAATAAATAAATTTAGCTCTTTATTACGAAATTTGGTTCCCTCACTTTGTATGACCGGACAACCAACGAACGAAATCATCGCAAACGAAGTTAAAAAGTTTTTACATCACAAGCTCTGCCCAGTCGGCTGCGGCTATGGCATTAGGCTTATTTTATCGGCAAAATTACGAAGAGTTCTCGTGAACAAGGTTATTGCACCGAACTACCCATGATGCACTGCACAGCACTAATGGCGGCCTGCTGAGAAGTTTAAATGTGCAAGCATGTTAAAAATTTATTTTCTATGAGAATCGGCACGAGAACTACTATAAAACCTATCGAAACTCGGAAGATTTTTTATATTAAAAACTTAAATATTAGTTCAAATTTATGAATTTATTTTATTGAAAGTTTAAGCCCATAAACATTTTTGGGTTAATTTTAACTATCCGCACAAATCGCGCGATGACTGATTCCGCAAACTGAATTGTCACGATTCCTGTAACTGGCAGGGGGGAAACCAACTGCCCCCTGTAACCAAATAGGTTGGGGTATATATCAGTTATTTGCCCCCGGAGGGGACGTCATAGACAGAACGCCGAAGGCGTTCGAGTAACAGAAAACAGTGACCCACAAGGCCCGCAGGGCCGAGAGTGGGACTGGCGTTCGAATAACGAAAAACACTGACCAGCAAGGCCCGCAGGGCCGAGAGTGAGACTTGCGTTTGCGATTTGACTCGCGATTTGTGCAGATAGTTAAAATTAACCCATTTTTGTGTAATTCTAATTTACCGACGCCGATGAAAAAACACTCGTCGGTCTTAATATACACGCTTATGGGTACGTTCTATCGGTATTTTTCTGTAAAATGCGTATTACAGTATTATTTTCGACCCATGCTGCTTTCAAATTTTAATTATTTCAGAAAAATAATGCGATCCAAATAAAATTTTCAGCAATGGTGGCCTAGATGACTTTAGATAGATAGCGATGTCAAGTATCGAAAAAGTTTTGTTCTTAATGTTAAGAAGCATTCAAATTAATATAAAACACTACATTTTTATATATAAATACTAAATTTAAAATATATACATATATAAATGCAATTGTCAGCAATTTATACATCAAAATTATGCAAATTTTAAGACCACCATGCAAAGAAATATCTACATTATATAGCGAAATGATTTTGCCGGTCCGTTGAGTAAATAATAATAATTATTAACTGGAGATGCGTCTCCAAGCATAGGTAATGATTTTTCAATTGAAAAATGGAAGAAAAAATTCTGCGTCCCGACCGGAAATAATCGTGATGTCCCAAACTCGCTTATTCTCGACCAAGGGAATCTCTTAGCTCTTGATTTGGTCTACTACGGTCGAAGCTGATCAAACATGGCAGTGTGCATATTCGATGACACTAAAATTGACACGAAAACTTTCTCACCTAGCAATAATATCTTTGCTTAATGTATGTTTCCTTAAAGAAACTCAAGTGGCTGGTATGCTAATCTTTACAATAAATAAAAACTGTTTAATAACATGCGTTTATAAATTGAAAATGTACAGTAAAATCAAAACCAGTGAAATTTGAAACCCATACAATTTCATTGACGACAACGATTTTTTTGAATACTTTCACTTTAATAATATGACTGAGTGGTCTTATTTTAAAAGGCTATTTTCATTTTGTTAGGCCATTACAATTTTTGACTTTACACTTTATTTTTTGTCTTAATGTCATCAAATTAATTTTTCCTTAATTTGTCGATGGTAATGCATTCCCTTTACACAACCGTGTTATCCTATAAATCAAATAAATAAGTAAATCAAATCAAACAAGACTGAGGTCGACAGTCTGCATTCTCTGGTCTAATTCAATCAGATTTCTTAGACACACCCTAATAAGTTCCAGCAAGAATGATTGACTTTTTAAAAATCACCAAAAATGATTCCTAATCAAATAAATTAATTCTCTGGTTGCTATCATGGGCAATTACTTACTGGTTGCTATCATGTCTCTGTAAGAAAGCTCTGAGATATGTGTCCAGATAAATGGCATTAGGTCAAGACCGTTCACCGTGGGTGTTGGACTCCGCCAAGGATGCGTACTGTTGCCCCTCTTGTTCATTATCTTTATGGGCTGGGTAGACATGGGCAGCCAAAGTAATGAGCAGCATGTTTGTGTGGGTGACTGCTTGGTGGAGAGGTTGCTCTTTGCTGATGACCTTGTCCCCCCCTTGGGCCTTCTCGCACTAACCTTCAGCATGCACAAGACAGGTTTGCAGCCAAATGTGAAGAAGCTGGGATGAAGATCAGTGTGGCTATGACTGAGGTTCTGGTCCTTTCAAGACAGCCTGCTCAGTGCACTCTCCATGTTAGGGGAGCCCCATTTTGACAGGTGGAAAAGTTCAAGTATCTCGGGATTGCATTCATGAGTGATGGCGGCAGGAAAAAGAATTACCGTAGATGCTCGGATTGGTGCAGCAAGCTGTGTCAGATGTGAACTGGGGCGATCTGTGGGTAACAAAGCGAAGCTCTCCATCTTCAAATCTATCTTTGTCCCCATTCTCATTTATGGTCATGAGGCTTGGGTAATGACCGAAAGAGTGCGATTGCAGGTACAAGTGGCCGTAATGAGATTTCTGAGAGGTATGGCAGGTGTTACCCTACTAGATAGAGTGCACAGCAGCACAATAAGGGAGTCTTTAGGTGTTGAGCTGCTATTTCTCCACATTGAGAGATCTCAGTTGTGCTGGTATGGCTACGTGATAAGGATTCTGCAAACTGACCTTCCTAGCAGTTGTTATTTTCCAAGTCAGTGAGTAAGAGACCAAGAGGTCAGCCTAGAACCAAATGGCTAGACTTCATGGAAAATTTGGGTTCGAGTTGCTTGGGTATTACCAGGGAGGACATGCGCCTGATGGTGGAAGATTACGATCGCTGGAGATCCTCCATAAAGCTGCTGCCCCCGTGACCCTAACGGATAAGCGAGTTTGAAAAGTAAGTAAGTAATAAAGAGATGAAAATTCAACTCAAGGAGGCGATAACAATACACTGAAGAAACATTTCAAACAAATCGTGAATACAAAGACGAAAAGGGAAGGAAAAATTCCACAATCTGGGCTTGAACCAGGGCCTATTAAATTGCTGGCACCACTTTAACCAATTGTCCGTGATACCTAAATTTGGTTAGAGTGGTGCCAGCGATAGGCATGGTCCCTGCTTCGAGTTCTGGCCATGGAATTTTCCTTCCCTTCTCACCTTTGTATTCACGATTTGTTTGAAGTGTATCTTCACTTTAATGTTTTCTAATTCTGTGAAATACTGCACTACAACATGATCTGATTGCAAAAAGACAAACCTGTTACATATATGGTCATAGTGTTTACTAGACATTGTACTGATTGACAAGCAATAGCACCGTCTAACTTTTATTGATATTTTTATAATGTCTCAGTTGGTTGGCATGCTGCTTCATTATGGATAGTACGGATAGTTGGATAGTAATAATATTTTGACTGGGTATGATATGCTGTGTGGCCTATTTATTATGATTATCTCCTCAAATTTTGTTGGGCCACCTTTTACCTTTATTTTGGCATTGATTCTTCTTGGTGTGGACTTGACTAGACTTTGATAGGTGGTTTGTTAAATCTGAAACCATCTTTTCAGTTGTGTGAGATTTTATGGTTGTGGATCCAGTTCTGATGGCTTTTTCAACTTCATCAGCTGTTTTCACCAAATTGTGATTCAGATCTCCATACTGTAACTGAAAACGTGATTCATTGGACCACATAAATTGTTTCCAATTATCGACTGCCCAATCCTTTTGATCCTTTGCAAAATGGAGACCTTTTCTCTTGTTCAATGCAGACAGCAAAGGTGTCAGAATAGGCCTTTGGCTTCCACATCTCATGAGGCACTGTATGACAAACAGTGTACTGGGAGATCATTTGAGTGGCTCCTTGATTAAGATGAGCTGTAATTTGTTACACTGTTGACTTTTACAATTCTGGGCGTTTTTTGTTCCGTCCAATCAATCACTAGTCGATGACAACCACAAGTTGCATGTTAAGTCCCAGTTTTTTGGCTTTAAACGCTTGAACAACAGCTATTCTTGAACATTTCATGAATGCATCAGTCTCGCTGATATTAGCTTCATGGCTCCAAGCTCTTACTATCATCTTGTGTTTCAAAGTCTCTCAAATCTTGTTGTTGACCCATATCTTCACAAACAAATCACTTCTACTACTGTCGTAAGCATTAAGTTACACTTTTTTATAACCATCTTGCCCTCCAGCGATAACAGCATTATGCCATAGCTATTGCTTAAAAATTGTCAGGTGGTCGTAATAAATTGGTCACCCAGTGTACCAGCTGTTAATTTATCTTGGCGGTTGAGCCATTATATTACCATGGGTAACGAGAGAGGGCCAACTTGCAGCTCTATTCAAAGTCGCCTGTAATTCATGGTAATCTAATTAAAGCCCCTTAATCCATGCAGGCTTTGACTCCTCATTTATTCCTACTTTGACCTAATTCACTACGTACTTGTAAAAAATTGGTGCTGGCAGTTGGAGGCTAGGGATTAACATGATTGGGTGAATTTGAACAATAATGTTTATCGCTCATACAAAGTCATCCGCCAAGTTATAATAGACGGGCTATATATACATATGTTCTGAAGCTTAACACTTAATACTTACAGGGAATTGTATTTATCTCTGCTTGTAATTGTGCATTTTTTTTTTATTTCTTTTCACGATAGTGTGATGTTCCTATAGATCTTTTAGATGTTGAGAAAAATTCAGCAGTAGTCAGTTTTAGTAACAATGATCAGGAGGTAAGAACCGATAAAACTACAAGCACAGGATTCATTAAATCATTTTTAATTTAATTTTTTTATTCTAATTTAACAGAATGGCAATTTTATGCTGGCAACTTATAGATGCCAGGCAAACACCACAAGGATAGAGTTGAAAATCCGCACAATAGAAGGACAGTATGGCACATTACAAGCGTACATAACTCCTCGCCTTCAACCAAAATGCTGCCAAGTCAAACAATATCAAATTAAGCCTCTTTCTCTACATCAAAGAATCCATAAATTTGATGAAAATAGGTACACGTAAATATTTGTATATCTCATTTAGATTATTTTTGATAACTAGGTTATTAATTGCTTTCGTGTACTTTTTGTCAGGCCATTTAATACACTTTATGCAAGAGGACAGTTCAGTATGGCTGAGATGCATTCCTGGATTTTATTTTGCCTTGCAGAATTACCTGAGCATTTGCCATCTGGTGACTTTGCTGTGTATACCTTTGTATCTACATTTTTAGATACCTTGCTTCAGTGTTCATACAAGTAAAAATATAATTTTTAAATTGGTCATACTTTTCTTTAATATGAACCTTCTTATACATTAATTTGCAAGAGTGAGTTGATATGTGTTTATTATGTTGTAACTCCTTATAATTAAATATGATAACTTTTACAATGAATAGCTATAATATTCACCAATGATGATGGAGTTGGAGGCTTGCAGTGGATAGGTGTTGATTTTGAAGATGTTTGTCAGTTGTAGGATGCTAAACTTGAAAGAAGAAACAGGGTCTTGGATGATGAATACAGGGCAAGTCAAAATGATGGACCCGATTTCAGAAGTTTACTCTGTGAAATCTAATGAACATATGGTATTATGAGACATGTGCTACAAAAGGTAAACATTCAAAGTTTATTTTAAACACATCACATCACAAGTATTCTACTGTAAATACTGTATTAAGCGCCCGGGCGCTTATTTGCAAAAATTCAGCGGACCCCCAGGCGCTTAATGCAGGCGGGCCGGTATTACAGGTCCGGCGCTTATAAAATTCTGCACAACTGTGATGGATACTATTATGCAAAATTCTCGCCCTTCTTCATCTTTTCTTAAGTATCCTGCTGTGATGGATACTATTATGCAAAATTCTCACCCTTCTTCATCTTTTCTAAAGTATCCTGCTGTGTTTTTCATTCTCGTTAGGATCAATGCTAAACTGTTTGGCTGTAGCCTCCGCAGAATGGTTTTCAGCCTACTTTACTGTTGCGAGATTAAAATTGATTCTATAACTGTGAAGTTTTCATTTTTCATCATGTATGTTGCTTGACTGAATCCAAAATTACAAGCAAGAAATTAGAAGACAATTATGCTGTTATCTAATTTCCGGTTTAACAGTGGCATTTGGGAGAGCAAACATTCCCTTGAGAAAGCAGCAAGAGAAGAAAAATCCACGAAATGAGCTTAAATAAGCGCCCGGGCGGTTATTGAAGGTCCGGCGCTTATTTGCAAAAATGCAGCGGACCCCCAGGCCCTTAATGCAGGCGGGCCGGTATTTCAGGTCCGGCGCTAAATACAGTATTTACGGTATGTGAATGTCTTGCGTATCCCGACACACATCAAGCTGATAGTCTATCTCCTACCAAACCTTTTATAGCATGTTGTGATCAATATCAGCAATGGCTGCAGTGGTGCAGGTCATCCAATGTTGTTGGCAATGATGGTTCTTTACAAACCCCACAGAAAGAAATCAAATGGGGTCAAGCACACAGAACGATCTCTGTTCTCTAGTCAACACCATTTTCTTTAACTGCTTGCTGCTGACTCTAAGCAGTAGAAAGTGAAAACACTGCATGGAAACTAAACTGTGAAAGTTAACCTTTCGAAGCACATGTCTCACATTTTGATACATTCATAAACGTCTGAAATCGGGTCCCTAATTTTGACTTCCCTGTACTACCAAGGATGTGGAATACTTGCTCTTCCTCATCCAAGATCCTGTTTCTTCTTCAAGTTTAAAATCTCTACAACCGAAAAAAATCTTCAAAATTAACAGCTATCTACTGCAAGCATCATTGCTGAACTTTGACTTTGACATAATAAGTTAAAATCGAAAGTGTCCACTTTCAATTGAGCAGTCAGTGATAGTCCGCTGAAGATTTTAAAATTTCAAAATATATATATATCGATTATAATCTTGTTTCAGGAAAGGGGAAGCAATTTTCAAATCTGATAATATTTCTACAATCTCCATACTGAAAGACGTTCTTAGCAAAGAGGCAACCAAAAAGAAAATACGACTCGATATTACTTGTGGTAAGAAATTATTTCAGTTTTATATTTCAACGATTTCCTCAGGCCTGGTTGAATTGTCTAATTAACACAAAATTTACAATTTCTCTTAACGGTAAATTTTTTTTTAATGTAAAAAGTTTGTATCAAAATTCATGATTCAGCTTGCATAAAATAAACATTTGATGGCTATTTTCAGATGTGAATGAAGCAAGTATTCCACACACTTTGCATTTAATTCATCCAAAGTTGGAATACCAATTACTGTTAGCCAAAAAAGTGCAACTTATTGATGCTCTTAAGGTGATAATATTTAATTTTGTGTTTGTGATGTTCTCAAGAGATAGTTAAACTTTTGTTGGAGTCAATAGAAGGCACGGTCTTAGAACTTACACAATGCTACGAATCTTTAACAATGATTAACATTTGTTAACCAGGGGCATAACCAGAATTTACATGGAGAGGGGGGGGGGGGGGGGATAAATTGTAAAATAGTTTTTCATATAAACCAAGAAAAACAAATGAATTTAAACAGATCAGGAAAATAAAAGGAGGGTTCGTCCAACCCCCCCCCCCTAGTTACATCCTTGTTAACATCTTGTATTGACTTTTGCTATGTTGGTGCCAGCTGTCGAACACGAACATTATGCAGATAGCTAATGTTCAATGCAAGATACAATTCAGAAAGCGCTCAACAGCTGGTGCTGCTATCGTGAAAGACTACATTAACAATGCTTTGAGAGAGACCATACCTTCTATTGATTCTGCTTTTGTATCTGCAATTCACACATTTCTCTATCATGACATAATTATTGCTGTGCTTATTACAGGAAGTCCAGATGCATGAAGGTGATACCAGCTTTTTGTCTCCAGAATATCAAGATATTTTAGCAAATGCTGATGCATTACAAGAAGAGTTTAAAAAACAGCCATGCCATTTAGAAAGATTATATGGTAACTATTTTACAAGGGGAGTTATATAAGTAATGCAACACATTTTTTTCTGAAAAAGGGGGTTGTTTTATTCAGCATTCAAATATACCATGTTATTCCCCAATCTTTTAGCTAAACAACACTATTTTTCAACGTAATCTCCATTCAATGCTACGGCTTTACGCCACCTTTAAAGTGAGGGCCTGTACACCTGCACGGTACCATTCCACTGGTTGATGTCGGAGCCAACATCAATAACTGCTTCATCATCCACGTAGTGCGTCCCACGGATTGCGTTTTTCATTGGGCCAAACAGATGCAAATCCGTCGATCTGCTCGAATGAGAGTGTTCGCATGTTCCGACATTGCAGGAGTCAGAGCTGTGCACGGCCGGCCAGCTCGCGGGAGATTAGACAGTTTTGCTTGACCTTGCAGCGATGATGACACACGCTTTGCCCAACGACTCACCATGCTTTTGTCCACTGCCAGATCACCGTAGACATTCTGTAAGCATGAATATCTGAGATGCCCTGGTTTTCCGCCAAAAGAAACTCGATCACTGCCCGTTGTTTGGAACGCACCTCCATTGTAGACTCCACTTTAACAGCTCACTATAGCGCTGTCGCATATCGGACGTCAATGAAACTTTACGAGACGAAGCGGAAATGTTTGAAAATGTTCCACAAGAAATGTCCAGTTTTTTCAACCAAAATTGGTTGAGAAAAAAAATGTGTTGCATTACTTATTGAACTCCCCTCATATTAGAGAATTGTTTGGCACTTACTTGCATTATGATTACACAACGCTTTAAGAAATATATAGGTGTCTTTGTAAAATATAATAGTTTTCACATCTACTTATTGAAACAATAGAACACATGAGAAAAAGAAAATATAGTGAAGCGTTGATTATCCAAATCAAATAAAACCAAGGTGGATCGGTAAATCGAATTGTTCAGACAATCAAATAGGTATATTAGCTTTACGTGAAACCATAAGAAAAGAGCTCAGATATAATGTAGGCCTAAAAATTTACAGTCACTGATTCATCAAGGTCATGAAATAGAAATCAATCATAAAACAACATAGAATTATTTTTGCTGAAAAGCAAAATAAAAATTCTTTCGTTTTGCATGTACATCTCCAAAGCTTTTCTACAGGATGGGGCAGAAACAATTAGATGATAAATAACTAGAAAATGAACACTTTAATTAAAAACTAAATACATGTAATAACTAGGTAAACAATTGTAAAATAAATATGGAAAAGCATTTAGTTTTTAAGCCACTTTTTGAAGTTAACAACACTCAGGTGAGGTCATTGGAGTAAGGTATTGAGCAGCTTGTCCCACACTTCATACATTTTTCGGTATTTGCCCAGTTTGAGAGTGACCAGGAGGCTTCTTGTTGACTATGGATGTAATAGATCTGAATTGTGACCCAAAATGTCAGAACCTTTCCACAGCAACAGTCAAAATGTCGTCAAAAAACTTGCTGTGTTACGGTAGTGGCTTCATTGTTTTTGAAGAATGTTCCTTAGCAAAAGCTCGACGCTCATCCTACCAGATGTCAGCATGGTGCCAACATTAAAATCGTCTAATTTTTTCTGTCCCACCTTGTATTATGCGCATAATAGAACAGGACATAAAAAATGAAAATAAATGTAGAGACTTTGTTGATGGGTAAAAATAATTTTGTTTTATAATGTAGGAGCCTGATCAAAATCTTGTGTTTTACAACTTTGGATAATCGACATTTCGGATAATTTACGTTCAGTTAATCGAAATTTCAACTGTAGTACCATAATAGAAAGGTTTATTTCCTCTTTAATATATATTTTTCACTATTTTTTTTAAAATGACTTCAATCTCTTTATATGCATTTTCAAGTGTAAAAGTGTCGTGCATGTTTGCTTGAAATGGTTCTGTAATGGAATACAAGGTTGAATAATTTAATGTTACTGGAAGGGTTAGATTAGGTCATGGATGATTGTTTCTGCAGTGGGACGGCCAATAACTGATGTAATGGAACATCAAATTATAATGCATAACATTTATTTCTAATTAACATTTGTTTCCTTCCTTTAATTTTTAGGGATGATCACAGACCTTTTCATTGACAAGTTTAAGTTCAAAGGAATGAATGTCAAGAGTAAAGTTCCAGCTCTCTTGCAGATTTTAGATAATTACCAGCTTGATGCTCTCATAGACTTTTTCCAGTCTAAAAGCTAACGGATACATAGCATTGCATTAAAAAAAGATTTTATCATCAGTTGATGGAAATCTATTCCATATTGACTTGAAAGAGGAAAAAAAAAATAAATAAATAGAATTTGTTAATCATTCCTAAATATCTCAAAGTGAATTTTTGAAAACTACAAAGTTATGAATGTGCCTTAATTATCTAGTAAATATTGCCTGATACGACAGGCGATTGATAAATAAGGTCTCCATGGCTGTAACTTTTGTATTTGTTAACCGATTTCCAAATTTTTTTTGTATCTTATACTCACATTTGTCCTCTATGTAATGCACTATTCACTTTTCGACATAGTCCCCATTCCTTTCCAAGCATTGCACCAACGCGTGACTAGTTGGGTGAGCCTGTTGGAAAGGAATTCCGGAGTTGTTGTCGACACCAGGATTGAATGGAAGCATTTACCTCGCCATCAGACCAACTCATGTCCCTTAAGGGGCTCTTTCTTCTTTGGGAAGTGGTGAAAGTCGCAATGTGCAAAGTCTTTCATTTTTGAACTGCAATTTTTCATCTTTGAAATGTAGGCGCTGCAACGCCTCTGGTGTGTAATGGCTCGTGTGCGGGCGGACGTTATCGTACTCCAGAAGGGGGTCCAAAGCTGCCATTCAATCTTGGTGTCGACAACAACTCCGGAATTCCTCTCCGACGGGTTCACCCAACTAATCACGCGTTGGCGCAATGCGTGGGGACTATGTTGAAAAGTGAATAGTGCATTACATAGAGGACAAATGTGAGTATAAGATACAAAAAGAATTTTGAAAATTGGTTAACAAATAAAAAAGTTACAGCCATGGAGACCTTATTTATCAATCGCCCCTCGTATTTTAAGATCATAAATTTATGAGAGAGAGAAATTACGTTACTTCATTTTATTATTTTTAGGTAATGTTAAAAATTCTACTGAAAGCACAATCTACAAGAAGTGGTTATACTATGTATGTAGGTCAATTTTATGTAGATTGTTTCTTGACATTGTTTTGTAAGAATAGAATTGAAAGAATGTAATTAATTATATAGTAGTTATAATTTTAAAGCAAGTAATGAAAAATGTATTTATTGCTGGAACCAAGATGGTTGAATAGCATAAGATAAAAACTTTAATTGCCCTATAGTAATGCCTAAAGATGCTTTGTGTTTAAGCACGCTTGTGAACTATGTCAGCCAATTAAAGTTTTTATGATATGGTTTATTTCGGATCTCTGATGTCTTTTATTCTACTTCTTTAGATGTAGATAAGGACTCAGTGAAAATGAATTCCTACCATGAGACACAAATCGTCACATACAGTAAATGGTAATTGTAGCACCAATCTTCACTGATACCATAATTTAGCGTGATGTAAATTGAAATACACTTGAAATACATAACATACATTATTTATTGCAAAAATATATGACACTTCACATACATCCCTGTAAAACATGAGAATCTCAGCACTGTTAAGCCATTTACATAAAGGGCAAATCCCATCCTCATTTCCAGGATACAGAATGCTCTTTGTGGGTGCCAGAATATTAATACAGCACATGTAATAAAGTTCTCTCTCCCACTGATGGAAAATTGAGAGTTAACAATTAATATACAGTCAAAGCCCACTAAAAGGAACAAAATTTTTGGTCCGTCCAATTTCCTATAATATTTTTTTTACAGCTGTAGCGAATGAGCAAACATGAAAATCTGATATAATGAATTATACTGACGTCTTCGACTGAATCTTTTTTTTTTTTTGAAAAAAATTACCAAAAAAAAAAAAAACCTTACCTTTACTTTACTGTTACTAATCTTTTACCTCCATCCCCCACCCTATCTTTTTAGTATTCATCCACAACACCCTATTCTTGGAATGATAATCATTGGGTTATAAAAAAAAAAAAAAAAAAAAAAAAAAATGACGGCAAAGTAAATGCTAAAATATAAAAGTGAAAAAGAAAAACCAAAATGCAGAAAATTACTAAAAGTGCAAATCACATTTCTTTTGTGTCAATGTGAATGGAACGAACAAATGTCATAAGCTTTGCTTATTGTATGCCAAAGCAGTGAAATATACTGTTAATTTCTGTCTATACATACACAATAGAACAAAATTCGAGAATTTTAGTTGGACAAAAATGTGGATAAAATTTTCATGGAATCTAAATCATGTCGGCAAAGATGATAAAAATTTAAATCTAAATTGATCAAAATTCTTCGTTATTGAACATTCATAATTATAAATCTATACTTTATAGGGAGATATGTATTTTAAGTTTATGGTAAGTAATTGATTATCTTGTTTGTCCATTGTTATTATCGGATCAGATATAACGAACCAAAACTTCAGTCCTTGTAAGCTCTTTATAAGTAGGGTTCGACTGTATTCCTAATAAAATAATAAACACATATTGTGAAAAGGAATGAACAACAAAATGAGAACCTCTAATCCACAAGGAAATACCAGATACATAAAATCCCTTTTTTTACCTCTTTGTGGATTAGAGGTTTTCACTTTATACCCTCTGCCTTAAGGTAAACCAAATTTGCCTTCACAAAACAATTATATGATGTACATAAGAATTCTGCACATAATCACATACATAAATGGAGATCTGTAGATTGCAAGAGACCACTCCGTTAGAGCACGATGGCTAATCCATTGATCTAGAAATTGCAAGCCCAATGCCGATACTTAATGGTGCCATAAGAAAGAATCCTTATCCTGTCCTTTTAGTTTTGATTCACCAAACTTATTTTCACTAAAATTTATATCTTATTTATTTTATTCCTAGTTCATATTTGTGATTATTTTTAAATATTTGTATTTTATATCCTATACTTTGAGGTTTGAAAACCGCTTTATAGAATCTGTGCTTGCTTACAAGATGATCATTGTCTTTATGCATATTTTTTTAGATATTTGATAGTCTTCTTACATCAAAGTTTTATTAGAAAAATAAAGATTACTGTTGTCGATGTAAAAACAAATCAATGAATAAATTTAAAAAATGCAAGTGTATAACAATCATGTTTTCATTATTGATTGTATTAAAAGAATGCAAAATTAATACTGGTGTATACTAGCAATTAAGAATAACAAAAAAAAAATGTTAAAAGAAAATCCCATAAAATGACTGTACAAAGAATTTTATTTTTTTATTACAAAAAAAAAATCATTCAAAATAAATATTATTTTGAAATTACAATTTTTATTTTATTTATTTTTTTTTGCAAAGGTGATTTGCTCATGTCAGATAGAAAGACATTATACTTGACAATCTACAAATTAATATTCACACATGTGTCATGTTTACATATTTACATAAAAGCAATTAATGCTTCCTTATAGTAAATAATAAATATTTTAAACATTCATAAATAAATATTAAAAAAGTTATTTTTTTTAATTTCTTCAATGAAATGGCTGAAAAATAAACAAATAAATTTTATAACAAAAATAGATGTTAAGCCAAGCACAAAAAACAAAAACAATACCAAACTCCAGTACTCACATCATCTGGTGAATCCCTATCATAGTTCATATCATCACCATCTAGTTCGTCGTCATCATCATCATTACTGTCGCTGTCATCATCATCATTATCATCATCCTCTTCTTCAGAGTCCTCATCATCATCAAAGTTCTTTGAAATTAACAGCACAATTTAAATTGAAAGGATTCATACATGAACATAGCATTAAAGTCATTTTTACCTCTGAAGCAGTTTTTCCAATTGGTATTATGTCATTATCTTTCTGGGCAATACTTGTTAACTGTAATTAAAGAAAAATAATTATTAATGTAATAGTATGATTAAGTATGATTAATCCCTTTAACTTTAGCCAAAGATAAGGTTTCTTCCATATTTTACTTTACAACTAAAGGCATTGCTTTATGGAGACTTTATGGACTGTATGGAAAATATTTTATTTTGAATTTTGATCTAACAATCCATATTTATTTTTCCTGTCATTTTCTAACTGATTTCCCTGGTTCTTGACAATAGCCCAGCACTGATATTTCGAGGTACAAGGCTGTTTCGGAGGGCTATAAGGTCCAATTTGTTCCATTCCTCTTGCACAGCTTTCCAAAGGCCACTCAAAGTTCTGCACTGTCGCTTCCTGAGGGCTCTCTTGAACATCCCGGAAGCAAAGAAATCCATTGGGGTGGCTTAGGTAGAGCCATGCATCTTCTAACGTAACAATCTTTTCCCACTTCTGGACGGCTAGGAATTTCTCGTAAAGCTTTTGGCAGTTCACCTTCTTTTTTGCGAAGTGATGAGGCAAGAGCTCATGAACTTGTGGACTTTATGAAGATTCAAATCTCTGTTGATAATTTTGTTTACTGTTGCAGGCGATATTCCCACCAATACTTGCTTATGTACTAAACGTTTCTTACCCTTAATACCCGTTCACTCAGATAAATTTGCATGCATGTAAAAGTGATTTTAATATAGTTTACATAAAGTGTGAATGACCTTCTGCAGTAAGCCTGTTTGAAGAGAAGGACGACTCTGGATAAAAGGATTGTGATCAGAGAAAGAAATGGCATCATTTGACTGTCTCTGCAGTTCAGGCACTATTCTTAAAAATTTCATCTTAACTATAACCTAAAGCTGGATTAAGCAGAGAAGTTACTCTAAAATATGAATGCAGTGAAGCACAAAGCATGTAGCCAATGTAATATGGTTGTTAATCCGACACTGCTTCTAGGTACTTCAAAGTTAATGCTAGTAACAGCACTCTTATAACCACCTTTAATGTTTAAGTGCCTTATCAAGATTCCAAAACTTAATTATTATTAAGAATGCCCAAATCACTGGAAACTCTTACACCAAACATTCTTTGGGCTACCTACTAACACCCACAATATCCCATGAATTTTTGATATTAATTGGAATAAATAGTAAACAATGGGAAAAAAAATTAAAATTTTGCAAATTAACAGAAATTACATCTTCGGTAAAATTGAACTATCTGACCAAATTTATTCTCCTGTATTAAATGTATTTTTTTAAATTTTAGAATATTTTAAAGCAAAATAAAAGTCATTAATAATCATTCGCACCCAGCTTTGATGTTCGGTTTCCAGTTGCGTAAGTTCATTTTCATCATCGCATGGCTTATCGACATTGAACCACAAAGGGTCCGTCAACCGTGGAGTTAAAGATGGAAAAATTGAAGGAGGATTCATGTCAGATCCAATTTAGTCGAAGATTTAGAACAGATCTCTTAAAAAAAAAAGTTTTAATATTGTGTAGGCATCATTCGCAGTTTTTCCTCAATGTTCGTAACGGCTTCCAGCATTAACAATGCAATCCGATTCATCCGATACACAGAAAGAAAATTTCAATAGTGTCAAATTTATCTGCACTCATAAGGTTTTCTCATAACAAATGCATTATACTATAAAAAATATATGGATGCTATGATTTGAAGATTTAGTGAATGTATACAGAACAATTTCGTTAAATTAATAATTTTCCTGTCCTCGTCTCTCTTTTAATGCCGTAAACAATACAAGTATGGCCTCCAGAGAGAGTCGGAGAAATTATCTTAACGGTCTCTCTTTTTAAATTACAAAAGAGAACAAAACAAGGAACGACTTATCAATGCTTGATTTCAGCTTGATGGATTAGTGTCCATTGACAAATTTATTGCAGGGAGATTATCATTGTTCAATTCTAATAACCATGGCTATGCTGAAAGAGGATCAGGGGGAGGAGCATAAAAAACGCAAAATTGTGATTTCTTTAAGCACAGATTATTAAAAAAAAAAAAAAAAAAAATGAGTGCTAGAAAACATGAAATAAAAACCATTTGTTTTAAAAGAACATGAGATTTAACACTGCTCAAAATTTTATTTATTTATGTATAAGTTGCCAATTTTATAGTGTGAATCAACGCTAGATAGCGCTGCGGGCAAATGAAGCTTATTTCCCGTTAAAAAGTTTCGATTGGCAGCACTGCTGCCGCAGCAGGCTCCTCCTCTTTCCCCCAGGCTTCGTTGATAGCAGGAAGTGTTTTTGCCGCTACTTTTTAAACTTTATTCTTTACATATCATTTTAAAAGTGAGTATATGGAGACAGTTTTTAAATTAAGCCAATTAAGATACTGGTAGTAAATAAGCAGTTAATTAGAATATTGCTCTTAGTTTAGATTGCGTGGGCGGAATATATATCGTTATGACTAGTTTTATGAACCTTAGCTTTATGTTTGGCATTGTCCCACGTTAATTTCTTTACTTTGGAAGATCCAGTGTTAATATGCCAATAAATGATTAATATATATTCAGACATATGTTTATTTCCTTTTTTTATTATTTCTTATTATACATATGGTATAAGGACTGAGGAAGTCAATTTTTTAAAAGTGAATATTATATCGCAAAGTTTCTCTGTTAAACTTCAAAATTAAATTGGTAATTGTATACGTATATTTTTTTCATAATTTTAAAACTCTTAGAAGATTTTCCGCAGCTCTCCGTGAAATGAGTAGGTGGAGAAATGCGATCAACAAGGCGTAGTCGTTTCATGGATTTTAGAATCTTGCCTAAAATAAAAGACCACGTCCTTATTAGTTACTGTATCTAAGCAGGTTTTTGGAAGAGCTTTCAATAAAGACGAAAAATGAGGAAAATTATATAAAATACAATATTTTATATGAACTGTCGGTTTTACCTGTACCTACTACGATGATGTGTCCATGAAAACTTTTAGATCTGACAGTGCAGACCGTATGAGATCAAGACCTACCAAGATTTTCTTTTCAGGGGAAAGAGCTTTCAGTAATGACGAGTAATCGAGTACTCAAAGTAGTCAATCAAGTAAATTAAAAATAACTTTTCTCAATGGATAAAAACGTTTCTAACCTTTCTTACAAATGCTTGAATTTAGCAACATTAGTTCAAAGAATTTCTGCGCTGCCCTGCAAACTTAGTTCTATCAGAAGGCCTATTTAGCAAGACAAGAGAACTAATTCCCAATAAAACGAACAGCCTAAGTGGTAAAATTGTTGACCTGTTCTTATTTCTTTAAAAAAAAATTGTAAATTTAACTTTAAATGATAACAGATAGATTGAAGAGAAATAAAGATTGTTATATATTAAGTTAACTAATTGTTAATACTAAAATATTTGAAAAATAATCATTTATCGACTACTTTTTCATTCAGGTGTCGAGTACTCGGAGTACCGACTACTTAGCAATACCCGTTCCATCACTAGTTAACATCATTTAGTTCCCTGAGGAGGAAAAGTAATGTTTTTAACATGCAAAATTAAACTGTTGAAATAGTCTTGAGAATGAGATAAAATTTCTCTTGGTACGACCTGGTTGAAGGGCGGTATATGGAATCCGTTGTCATTTTGTAGTACCCATTCTCTGGTGCACCTAAGAATAACTTATTATGCAAGAAAAGAAAGATAACTTTTGATTTTAAGGATTTTCTTATAAGCTGGATTGTTCGAAATTCCTTAATGGTATTAACACGTCCTAGAAGCATATTCTCCAATTTTAAAATGTTACCAAAGCCCTTCAATGTTTTATATCAACTGCACTTTTAACAGATAGTGGTAATCATAATCATATTAGCATCAAAATTTGATAATCAAGCACAGATCATCATGGTGACCTATGTTGGGTTTTATTGGATCTGGTATGTTTTTCAGATTTATGTCCGATGGATTCATTCTTTTCTTGTTTCTGTTAACAGCTGATATATCTGTAATTTACCATAAAGAACTATGTTGTACCTCGCTTTCCTTTTAAGTGTTTCATTTACTTCAATACGGACTTTTATAGATGGATGATAAGTTAAACAAAAGATCTGTGATGCTCCGCGGTGATTCTTCTGCATGATAACCTCGCGTCCTTACTGCAATCAGAAACAGATTGAATAAAAATTTGAATAAGAATGTCTGTAAGATGCACCTGTTTTATGTTGTTATAATGTATTTGCCTCTCCAAAAATAGCCTCCCAAAATAAAATTTTCATGATTGCTGGGGCGATTTCCATCTCCAAAATGATCGCTGGAGGCGATTTCCATCTCCAAAATGACCAATGGGATAAGCGTCTTCAGTTCAATGGGGATTACTTTTGATTGGCTTTCCAACGTTTTCTTTCCATCAATAATTCAAACATCTGAGGTTTGGCATAGGATAAACCCTCATTTCTTTAATGAATTTTACGTCATTAGGAAAGAGAGTCCAAACCTGCGAACTAGGTAACTAACCAGCCCTAAGGACATATAGATAGCATAATTCTTCCATGTCCACAGTGATGCAATTGGTTATCGCGTTCAGCGCGAAGAGCTGAAGGTTCCAGGTTCGGATCCAGGCTGTGGAATTTTCTTCCCGGTTTTCATCAATAGTTTGTATATAGATTAGCTTCTTATCTTTGCAAAATTATGAAATATCTGGGTGCTAATACAATGAAAATTAATGTTGAATAAAACCCACTATCTTAGTCATAACTTTTTTTTTTTTTGTAAAGGAAAGTTTTAAATATTTAATTTTAAATGGGAAAAAATCTACTAGAGACAAATTATTAATCAATTCAGTCGGTCTGAATTGTCGGAAAAATATGAAAATAACTTTATTTATATACATTAAATTTTTTTTAAGCTATGTACAGTCCGACGAGATTCGAACTCGACTTCTTGCCTGAACCGATTAATTTCACTGGTTTAATGTATTGCAAGGACGCCGAGTATCATTCCCCTAAGTGAAAACGCTTTTGAATAGACTCTACATTAAGTTACTTCCTTGTACGATGTAAAGAAAGTATTGCAATTGCGAAAAAATTTCGGTTTTCAAATTTCAACGGAAATATCCATTTTGGCCATCCCGGAATCCATTTTGATTAGTTTTGGCGCATGTATCTCGTATAACTCAAAAACGATTAGCCGTAGAAAGTTGAAATTTTGTATTTAGGACTGTTGTAACATCTATTTGTGCACCTCCCCTTTTGATTGCAATCGGCTGGGCCAAAAATGTGAATACAGTCAGATCTTTAAATAAAGCAGGGTTTCAATTTTGAAGCATTTGGATTTTGGGCTTTTTTCTTAACTGCAGTAATAAGCCCTCGTCGAGAGCTTTTCAACGATATATCATAAGTGGTACTTATTTTCATTGGTTCCAGAGTTATACCAAATAAAATTTTAATTAATGAAATTTTTTGATCTTACAAGGGAAAGACACATCGGTTCGAATTTGACTTCATATACTTATACAGTATTTTTTTTTTTTTTTTTAACTTTTTTAAAAATTTAAATATATTGATTTATTAATAATTACTAACCTCTGGTTGTAAAATTTTTTTAGCAATAAATAATAATTCAATAATAACAATACAAAAAATATATGAAAAAAAAGTTATTAGTGAAATAAAACTTTATGTATACTTTTTATTCATTTTAATTCAAAAATTTTTACAATCAGAGGTTAATAATTATGAATAAATCAATAAGCGATGTGTGCATGGATACGGAACCGACACGTTCTCACTTACACCACTTGTCTACTTGAGCGACGTGAAATAAAATTAATATATAAATTAATATAACATGCTAAGGAAATTTTTAGGACCATTTTTCTTAAGTATAATTGAAAATCGCGTATAGTATTTTGTAATGAAGACACTTAAAGAGTGTACTATTCACACAAGCAATATGGTTCAAATCGGTGTCCCGAAGACCGTGCCTTCCTCTTGTAAGATCCTAATATTTCAGGTAAGATTGTTGAATTAATAATTGTATAAATATTTGATGTTAATAAAAACTAATATTTCAGTAATTGTGTAACTGTCCTCTTTATTAAAGAATTGGAGGAGGATATCTCATTTTCAAATGAAATAAGTTTGAATGAAGTGCAGCAAAAAATGTGTATATGTAATTTAATATGCGTACAAGGAAGTCTTGTGGTGTCCACGTCAGATTTTTTTGTCCTTTATTAAACTCCCTTAAAAATTCTATCCAATCAAAATTTGATTTTTCCAAAGTATCAACTATAGGGTGTCCCACGATAGGATATCCATAGCTTGACTACATATTCCTGGTATTGTTTTGAGTAAAAAGGTTCAAGTCAACATGCGTTGAATTGCAACAGCTTCTCAATAAAAACATGTTATTAATTAATACTTATCACGTAGTAATTAGACAGTGATATCGCATATAAGTCTGATTTTGGATGCGGACCGCATTAAAAATTGTTCAAGAATTTTAGATACCAACTTACCTGTATCTAGTTTAATTCTTGCAGAATTTAGTCGCAAAATGGCATTGTTGCGAACGTGTCGCAAGCCACTTGCGACCCTCGGGTTGTGCACACTAAGATCATACATGTAATCAATTGATTTTTCCTAGCAGTGTCAGCATTTGTTTTGGCTGACACCTTTTTTAAAGGATTTATGATGTTGCTATAAAACTTACCCTAGCCAATAAGAGCAAGTTTTACAACTCTTATTGAATCGTTACAAAGTAAGTTTTATCGAAACTCATTAATCCCTTGCATTTGGCATCAGCCGAACTAATTTTTGGGCAAATTTACTGTTTGATGTATTTTCTAGAACATCACCATATAATAAGTAATGCAAAAATCTAACCCAAATAGTTTCTGAATTAATAATTCTATTACTTTATATTCATATACAATTTAATTTTGAGGAACCATATGTTATAATGAGAACTCTCAATTATTTATATGTAGAGCTCATTAAAGATATGGTCATTTCGAAATTTAAATATGACAATTCATAATGTGCTATATTCCTTAAATAAAGTTGTAAGTAACTCACGCATAATAAAATTATTTTACTTTTAAATTAATGTTTTTATTGAAAAACCGTTGCAATTCGTAGTTGATGTGGATTTCTATATTCAAAATAATCCCAGGAATTCAAATTAAATCTATAGATATCCTATTAAGGCATAGATTGTATACACATTATTGATTGTCCTTCAGTTCAGTTGTTTTTCGGATTTCTGAGGGCAAGTCGTAATCTGTCCCAGAAAACATTCTCTTCTACTTCGGAGGAATCCTGAGGCCAGGGTAGATATGTGCACGTATTTATTAAATATTTCAATCTGGAATTCAAAGATTTTTGCTTTATATTTTCTAATAAGATAATAATGATAGCATCTCTCTCATCCTCGATCAGTCTAAACTGAGCAGTGGTTGCTTCCCACATGCACCAATGGCTCTGAAAGAAATGGTTGGAAAGAAGAAATATTATTTTACGACTGGTATCTATAGCACTGAATATATTGCAGATGATCTCTCGACCAATCTCAAAGTCTCTTTCGTGGAGACAAAGTCGGAATTTAGGATTCTTATTTTCGAGATTTGGTATAAGGTGTTCTAGAACCCACGGTCTGTCTTCGGCGCTGTATGAGACGAAGGCATCATATATAAATTGTCGGCTTTTGTTAGTCTCTCGTGCCCATTTTCTTTTTGCTCGCACTAAGGAGTACCAATGACGAATATGCCAACGGTAACGATAAGAAATTATTCCAATCATGGTAAAAATTAAGAGTAAAGCAATGACTGGTATCACAATCTTCTCTATTCCATCATCCTTCATTGTACTCCACACACAATGGTCAAAAGTTACATTCAGCAGATATTCATCCTTAACAATGTCTGGACTAACACATTTCATGTCATTTTTATTGACTAGTATCACTTTTGTTTCTTCTGTCCATTTTCTAAATGATTTGAGATTGTCACATAGAGAGCAGTTGAAGGGATTGAAAGCTATAGCAAGAATTTTTAAATTGCTGAAGTCTTGGATCATTTCATCTGAAATATATTTAAGATAATTATATCTTAAATTTAAAAATATCAGATTCAAATTAGAAGGTAGTGCAGCTTTGTGCCAAGAAATTATTCGATTTCCTTGAAGTCTCAATAACTTAAGTAATGGAAGGTTTGCCAGTTCGTGTGTAGGAATTGTCGTTAGTGCATTGAAACCCAAGTTTAGTTCTTTTAGATTTGTTAAATGGTGTAAATATGGGATTTCAGGTGTAAATTTTATGAATAACATTTCGATCGACAAGATTTGTAAGTTCTTCAGGCCTGCAAAAGTATTGCTCAAAAGCTGTATGTTATAATTACTGTCCAAGGAAAGCTCTTTTAAGGTAGTCAGCGGTGCAAACGAATTTTCTGCTGAGTATAATTCACATTTTGATACCAGTAATACCTCTAAATTATTGAGACCATGGAATAAAGAATCCCACAGTTTCATAATTTTGTTGTTGCTCAATGAGAGTTTCTTCAAAGAGGTAAGATTTCCAAATGGAGAGTCTTGTTTGATCAGCGAAAAGAAATTCTCTTGTGAAGTGGGTTGAGAATTATATGAAATATCCAGAGATTTTAGTTTTGAAAGACTGAAAATTGCATTTGAAAAATAACGAAGAAGGTTGTGGCTCAAATTCAGTTCTTCCAAGGAAGGCAAATTGTCAAATGCCTTTTCGTGTAAAAATCCGATGCGACAGTGTGACATGTCTAGAATCCTTAATGAAGGCATCGCCGGCAGCTGTTCGACTTTCTGGAAATTATTACCCGACATATTCAGTTTATTGATGTTTGTTTTGGATAAATTCTCTAAAGCTTCAATTGGAAAACGTGATATCTTTTGTAATTGCTTTAGCTCTAGTGCATCAATTGATGTGTTGGACAGACATGCGAGTGTCTTACTTAGATTCGAATTCGTCATATGGTTGTCACTGAGATCTAAATTGCGAAGATATTTTAAGTGGCAAAACGCTGTTGGGTGTATATAATGCAAATGACATTTAGATAAATCCAGGTAAGTTAAATGTGTGGAATTCAGTGGATTTAGATGAGTATTGGGAATGAATTGAAGTCCTATGTTATGGCTCATATCCAGAATTTGTAATAAAGGCAGAACACTCAAAGCTCGAGCAATGCTTTGCATGGATAAAATTCGATTTCCAGCTAGTTGAACTTCGACTAGATGAGGACACGGAAGGAATATATTCTTACCCAAAACCATAATATGATTATTTATAAGACATAACAGTTTTAATTTGTTCAGTCCTCCAAAAGCTTTTGGTAGAATGTAACGGATTCTGTTATCGGGTAAATGGAGCTCCTTCAATTCTGTGAAATTTATGAAGATGGGATTTCTCATGATTTTCATTGCTGTTGGACTGCTGGCAAAAGTAAGAGATGTAACATTTTCAGGTAGATCTTCCAATACTGATATATTGTTATAGAAGCTGTAGACATCATACGTATAACGATTTTTATTAATCGAAATACTTAAGTATGGTTCAGCTATTGCTTCAGGTGTTGTCGTATTAAGTTGAGATTGTCCCTGAGTTGTTGGTTCTGTTGGTATTGAAGTGTGCAGAGATGCTGCTTCAATGAACAGAACCATTAGAATATTCCAGCTTTTATAAAGCATTGTTGTTATCTCTACGGACAGTGAAAAACCGAAAACTTTATTAGCGTTATTTGTAATTATTGAATCTTTATAATAATCTTTAATAATCTAAGGAAGTTAAAATCCCACTCACGTTTTTCATGCCTCTGATATTTTAATTAACAACGCCGAGATTTTGCTTCATTAGACGACCATTACAATTTCAGATGAGGTATCTGTAAATAATCATTTAATATTAATTAGGAAGGTGTAATAATTTTTTGACTTTCTTATATTTTTATAAACTGAATTTAGTTATCAGAACTTTTATAAAATATATTTTCAATTTTTATCCTTACGCTTCGTAGCTATTAATAACAAAGTTAAAAGGGTAAAAGAAATTAAGCCCTGCAAAGAATGTAACTAAAGCATAGTTTCAAAGAACTTAACCCTTTTAACTCTTTCTCCTCAATCAGCATGTCCAAACTTCTCAGTTAAGTAAATATTGCCTAGAGAAATCTATGTATCAAATTTCACCGAAAAATCTATACTTTCACACTTTGGAATTCATTAGAGAATATCGGTCGCAGTTTTTTTTATTATTACTAAATTATGCAATAAATACAAAACAATTCGATTCATTTCCATTCATTCAAATAATACAATAACGAATTTTTAAAGAAGTATATAATCTTTCATATAAGTAAACCGTGTAATATATATGCCAAATTCCTTGTTTGAATATTTCCACATCAAATATTGATTCAACCCGAAATTTCTTTAAAATCATTACAACTCTATGTCGTTATAACTTTTAAATATATACGTACTGTATTTAAAATCTGTTTCAATCTATTATGTCATCAACATCATCGAAATGAAAACCTCATTCTAAGAGATATAAACTTTGCACTGGAAATTTCTTGAAACACTTTCCCAGAAACCTCTTATCGCTATTAAACTGGATCTCATTACTGAACTCGATATCAACGAAATAAACTCTAGAATATTAGCATTTTAAAGCAACGTGGATAAAATTATTAGTTATGATTTTTTTTAAAGAAAACTTGGAGCATTTGATAATTTGATAGTGATAAAAAATTCAAATAAAATAATTTATTTCAAACCACTTGAGAATGCGTAGTACTGCATTGCCAGAAGTATGTTTAAGCGCTATCCTCTTAAAAATATCGTTACTGTATTTGCGAAGTCGGTCGTTCCATTGCCAGTTTTTTTCGAATTTTTTATTTTGACGTCAGATTCAGATATAGCATCAAAAAGTGAGTAAAAGTTAGGATAGGCACATGTCCTATCTATTCGGGAACATGGCCAAAATGATGTTTAAAAATTAAACATCTTGGTTTGCGACCTGGCTCGCCGCTAATTTTTAATGCCTTATCCAAATCTGAAGTCAAAATCAAAAAATTCGAAGAAAAAAAAATTGGCAATAAAATGACCGACTTCGCAAAATATTATTTGTCATATCTATTTTCCGCCCTCTAGTTGTATTCTCGTTAAAGTTATTGAAAAAATTATAAAAATTATTGAAAAATTCAGTCATTTAAGTTGTCTGGGAAAAATAAAAATTATTTTTTATATGGATACATATATTAAGTTTTCTCCACGTAATGACTTCATTAAAAATTGTATCTAATCAAAATCGAGTTTCTTTCTTTAGTTTCAGCTATATGTCTTAATCAATTGTGAATTATTTTTAAACGAACACTTGTACATATAAGAGTAAATATTGAATGGTTTTATGACGCCAAACCTCAGATGTTTAAATTATTGATGAAAATAGGAAAGAAAATTCCACAGCCTGGTTCGAATCCAGGCTGTGGAATTTTATTTCCTATTTACATCAACTTGTACATATGCTATTTCGAATGAATGTTTAGTGTCTTTTTTTTTCTGTATTGGCTTTCTGTATTTCATATAATATTCTTGTTGTATTATGGCAATTTGAACAACAGACGAATGTTTTTAGGTCAATAATATAGTGTGTCCAATAAAGTCTGATAACATAGCAGATACCTCAAAGCTGTCAAGTACGTGAGACCTGATGAGTGTGGTTAATACGTAATCGAGGGGTGGAGAATTCATTGCCGCACTCAAATTTTACTTTGACCACTAAATTTAAGGTTATCCATTTGCTAATTCGAAAACTATTGAAGATGGAGAAAAATTGGTTGGCTGAGGTTTCTAACACATTTGAAGTACTGTGAAGCCAGCCTGGCCAGCCCAACCTCACCTTGAGTAACTCTTTCTCGCAGTTTTCTCAAAATCTTTCAAGGGGAAGGGTGCGATTAAAAATTGTTTTTAGACTAATGTGGTGTTGCTCTACAGGGTAGCAATTAGAAATTTTTCTCTATCTTTAATAGTTTTCGAGTTAGCAAATGGATGACCTTTAAGATATCTGCCATGTTACCAGACGTTTTGGATACCTTATATATTATATATAAAATATAATGCTTGATAATGAAATTTAGTACAAGAACAGAACCACTATATGGGTAAGGCATATTTTTAATTCTTTTTCAAATGAAAATCAAAAATTTTATTTCTAAAACATGAAAGCCCGATGCAGCTGTTGATGCGGTAACCGAAAAGGTCGTCTGAATTTCTCAAGTACTAATTTGCCGCCATCATCATTTGCATGTTAATCTTTTTCGCTATGCAGTTTGCTATAGGGTCTGAGAACACGGATAGAAGCAGAATTTTACTTCTTCCATGGTGAGAAGCTACCTAGTGACGATTTCAAAAAATTCTCTGTGTGAGTAAAGCGTGGAATCCACATGCGTAAAAACAACGGCAGAAACCACAAAGCCACAAAGCAGAAAACTTTTTTTGACATCACTTCCTGCTTTCGTCTTTCTGCCAGACAGAAAACTCCTGTTATTTGATTTGGATTGAGTCATAGCCTACCCTACAAAGATAAGAGAATTTTTTGTCGGGGAGAAAGATGAAAACAGGACGTGGAATCCACGCCTTAATGCAAGGAAGCTGTTTTGCTCACCATGTTGGTCAGGAATATTTTTCTAAATACACGTAATAACACGTTGTGTGTTTGGCTGCAGTAATACACCTAATAACACTGAAGGAATAATGTTTTATTCTTTTCCAAATGAGAAATGTCATAAATCAATGCGAGAAAAATGGTTTCAAGATATTAAATGATCAGAGTGAGAACTGTGTATTAATAACATCTTAAAAAAGGCTTCTAAATATTATTTTTTAAATATAACCTGTAGTAATAAAAAAAATGTCGCGGATTTCAAAATGGATTAGAATAACTTTTTCGTTTACTTGTAAGTAAAAAAATCAAATAACAAACTTCCTTTTCTGTACTTTCTTTTTGAAGGATTTTTCCAAAATAGGAAAAATTAATTTTAGGCTTCTCTATTTTTTTTTCATTAATGAAGTGGATAACTGCACAGATGAGCTTGTATCCACAATTTCCAATTCTAAATTTACAAATAGAAATAAAAAAAAAAAGAAATTTGACTCCGTGGGTCAGGGGTTTGGGTGCTTCAGGGATTCTGTGAGCTATGCTGGTTGTAGCACGGCTACCTTAGGGTCACCCTTA
Organism: Rhysida immarginata; assembly: GCA_023313115.1. Classification (NCBI taxonomy): domain Eukaryota; kingdom Metazoa; phylum Arthropoda; class Chilopoda; order Scolopendromorpha; family Scolopendridae; genus Rhysida; species Rhysida immarginata. The sequence continues at coordinate 1,581,354 of JAHWFO010063991.1, forward strand.
CCAGAAAGGTCATGGTTGAGAAGTGAGACGAAGAGTATCCAAACAAACATATATCTCATGATGTTGACAAATAAAAGAATTCATACTGCATCGGGTGTGGCGCAGGTTAAAGTCACCCGCGTTCGGGAGTTAGGCAGAGGCTCTCGTTCGAAAAATAGTCGACAGTCTCCCGGCTGTTATCTCGGAGCAATGCCTCCGAGAAGCCCCACCAGTGCACTTGCTATGCGCTTGGGGAAACGGTCGGGGGCAGCGCATGCCTTTACCCAGGAGGAGAAACTGGTAAAGCGACAACGGGATCGGGTGCTGTCAATCGGCACTTGGAACGTATTCTCCATGACAGGAAAGGAATCAGAGTTAGTGGAGGAAGCCAAACGGTATCGACTGGATATCATAGGTATTACCTCTACGAAACGTCCAGGTTCTGGAACTGTGGACTTAGAAGGAGGATGGAAGCTTTTCTACTCTGGTGTCAACCCTAACATGACTGCCCAGGCGGGAGTGGGGATACTCACAAGTCCCCGGCTGGCAGATTATGTTGCAGATTGGACCCCCTTAGGTGGAAGACTGTGTCTCCTGAGGCTTCAGATAGGGAAACGGTCTCTCTCTCTATTCGTTGCATATGCTCCGAATGCAGTCACAGAGTACCCACTTTTTCTAGATGAAGTTGATGCTGCTCTTAGCAGGAGAGGGAGTGCAGATTCTGTCATCCTGATGGGCGACTTCAATGCACACGTAGGGGCTGATGACCAAACGTGGAGGGGCGTGATTGGGAGGAATGGTGACCCCGATTTAAATGCGAATGGGAGGTGCTTGTTGGATCTCTGTTGCAACAATGGACTTTCCATCACAAACACCTTCTTCCAGCACAGGGATGTCCATAAGTATACCTGGTACAGGGATGCAATGGACCAGAAGTCACTGATTGATTTTGTAATCGTTTCAGCTGACTTATTCCGATCAGTGTTGGATACTCGTGTGAGAAGAGGGGCAGAACTATCAACTGATCACCACCTTGTTGTCTGCACTTTGCGGTTCTCTGAATCCATGCCAACCAAGCGAAATACTAGGTTCAGACAAACTTGGCGCATCAAATGGGAGGCACTGGAGGATAGAGCTGTGAGGAAGACCTTTGCAGATAGCATATCTTCAAGTTTCAAAGAACTACCCAGTGATCGTGGTACTGTTGAAGAGGAGTGGCAGTTGTTTAAAACTGCTGTGATTACTTCGGCTGCTTTGTGTTGTGGTCGTAAGCGGCTGAGTGTGGCGCAGGGCGGTGAGAAAAGGACTGCATGGTGGAACGGTGAAGTCCAAGAAGCTGTCAAGGCAAAGAAGGAAGCCTATTTGCTATGGCTTGCAAATAAGTCAACTTCGAGTCGAGTGCGGTACACTGAGGCGCGAAAAGCAGCAGCAAAGACAGTATCAACAGCTAAAGCCAAGGCCTGGGAGAAGTTCGGGGAGAAATTGGAGGCAGACTATGGTTCGGCAAACAAGGTGTTCTGGCAGACCGTGCGCCGCCTCCGTGGAAAGAAGTCTCTTTCATCACAAACTATTAAGAGTTCAGATGGGAGGCTTCTGAAAACGGAGGAGAGCGTATTGCATAGGTGGAAGGAATACTTTGCATCTCTTCTTAATCCGGTGACAACAACAACTGAGGCATACGAGGTGCACCTTGGAGCGGAGAATAGTCACGGTAGTATCACTGAAACAGAAGTCAGATGGGCAATTAAGTCCCTGAAGACTGGCAAAGCTGCAGGTGATGATGAAATCCGGTCCGAGATGTTAAAGGCCTTAAATCAGGATGGTATCCTGTGGCTGACTCGAGTGTGTCAAGTTGCTTGGATATCTGGACAGGCCCCTAAGCAATGGCAGACAGGAATTGTGATCCCAATCTTCAAAAAGGGAGATCAGAGAGATTGCAACAACTATCGAGGCATCTCTTTGCTCAGCATTCCTGGGAAAGTGTACGCTAAGTGTCTGGAGAAGAGAAGTCGGGAAATAGTCGACTCCAAACTGTCGGGGGAGCAGTGTGGTTTCCGACCTGGCCGAAGCACGACGGATCACGAAGGCAAATCTTTGAGAAATCCTGGGAGTATGCAAAAGAGGTCTACGCTTGCTTTGTGGACCTCGAAAAAGCATATGACAGAGTTCCTCGGGAGAAGCTCTGGCAAGTGTTGCAAGAGTATGGAGTGGATGGGCAATTACTGGTTGCTATCATGTCTCTGTACGAAAGCCCTGAGATGTGTGTCCGGATAAATGGCATTAAGTCAAGACCGTTCACCGTGGGTGTTGGACTCCGCCAAGGGTGCGTACTGTCGCCCATCTTGTTCATTATCTTTATGGACTGGATAGACAGGGGCAGCCGAGGCGATGAGCGTGTTTGTGTGGGCGACTGCCTGGTGGAGAGGTTGCTCTTTGCGGACGACCTCGTCCTGCTTGGGTCTTCTCGCACGAACCTTCAGCATGCACTAGACCGGTTTGCAGCCAAATGTGAAGAAGCTGGGATGAAGATCAGTGTGGCTAAAACTGAAGTTCTGGTTCTTTCAAGACAGCCTGCTCAGTGTGCTCTCCATGTTAGGGGAGCCTCATTGAGACAGGTGGAGAAGTTCAAGTATCTCGGGATTGCATTCACGAGTGATGGACGGCAGGAGAAAGAATTGGATGCTCGGATCGGTGCAGCAAGCTGTGTCAGACGTGAACTGTGGCGATCCGTGGTAACGAAACGAGAGCTGGGTAACAAAGCCAAGCTCTCCGTCTTCAAATCTATCTTTGTCCCCATTCTCACCTATGGTCATGAGGCTTGGGCAATGACCGAAAGAGTGCGATCGCGGGTACAAGCGGCCGAAATGAGATTCCTGAGTGGTGTGGCAAGTGTTACCCTACTAGATAGAGTGTACAGCAGCACAATAAGGTAATCTTTAGGTGTTGAGCCGCTACTTCTCCGCATTGAGAGATCTCAGTTGCGCTGGTATGGCCACGTGATACGGATGCCGCAATCTAGTCTTCCTAGGCAGTTGTTATTTTCCAAGCCGGTGGGTAAGAGACCAAGGGGTCGGCCTAGAACCAGGTGGCTAGACTACATGGAGAATCTGGGTTCGAGTCGCTTGGATATTACCAGGGAGGACATGCGCCTGATGGTGGAAGATCGCGATCGCTGGAGATCCTCCATAGGGCTGCTGCCCCCGCGACCCTAACGGATAAGCGGGTTTGAAAAGTAAGTAAGTAAGTAAGAAATTTGATTTAATTTTTAATAGAATTTTTTAATCCTTTTATTAATAAAATAATATAATTGCTTTTTTAACCTTTATTTCTATTTTATTTGATGGTTGCTTAACATTAGTTTCACGTTTACAAGAAGCTAATACAGGGTGTCCCAAATTGACGTATACACTCTTTGAAACATTATAACTCAGCAACGAAATGCACATGCACCTTCGTTAGTTTCGGAGACATGTGCTCGACATGGGACTTTTTCACATTTTGAGCTTTGCTCTGCTTCTGATCCAAAATGAGCTTTGTCCAACAACAAACAGTCAGCTTTTCTTGACAAGTCGGCTCCTCTCTAAGAAACATCCTTCCATCGAAGGGGGAAAATTCTCACTTAAGCTAAGCACAAAATACGCCGGCGGTATGGAGGCAGTAAGCAACTCTTTTGCAAATATTCACTGTCTTGAGATAGAAATATAAGCATGATGGAAAAGCATAGCAACACGTTCACTGTTGTTCATTTGTTTATAAACCAAAATGGCGGTGAGACTTTCATTCGATGAACGTAAGTGGATACTGAAGTGTTATTGGAAAGTGGAGAATGTTGTTGAGGTTCAAGACGGGACTCCACCTCACTTTCATGCCGATGTGAGAACTTTCCTCGATCACACATTCAATCACAGATGGATAACACGAAGAGGAAGTGCTACGTCGTTCCCGCCTCGATCTCCCGATTTAACCCCTCTCAACTTCTACCTTTGGGGAACTTTAAAGAACACGGTTTACGCCACAATGACTGACAGGATTAAGAGATCAGATTGAACATTCCATCAATGATATTCCATTAGCTACAATCCAGTCGGCATGTCGCTCTGTTCGACGTCGGTGTTGGGAGTTTACTGCGGCAAAATGTGTACATTTTGAACATGTACGGGCTTAAAAAAGTTTAAGGAATAAAATACATCAAACCTAATATTTCTATCTCATTTCGTCGCTGAGTTATAACTTTTCAAAGAATGTATACATCACTTTGGGACACCCTATATATTAGTTCATTTTTCTTTGGAGATTAATTCGCGAACATCAAATGCATTTCCACATATATAGGGTGACTTTTATTGAGCTGTATAGAAAAAAAAACTTGATAATTTTTGAACAATTGGCGAGATTCAATTAAAACTTGGCGATTGAATGCAGGGCATGTTGGAATTTTTTTGAGCATGCGCACTCGTATTGTTGTTTTTGTTAATTTTTCGTTGAAAATATCAAAATTTTAAAAAATGATCTCATCCCTATTATCCAAAGTGACCCAGATTTCGAAAAGATGTGGTTCATGCAGGACGGAGCACGATCCCATCATAGATTGTTTGAAGTCCTGGAAAAACACTTTGCGGTATCCAGAGGCCACTGTAATGGGAATCGCTTGGCCGCCATATTCTCAACCCTTGTGACTCATTTTTGTGGGGCAACATTAAAGACAAAGTTTACGCAAATAACCCCGAAACCGTCGCTGAGCTCATTGAAAACACTTCAGCGAGTTTTCCAGAATTTTGCTCTTCGTCTCCGGCACATCATAGCCATTGATGGCAAGCATATCGAACATGTCATAAACTAAATCCGAATATCTGTATTACTTTGAACATTTGAATAAAATTTTTGATTTCAGTAGTTTTTGAAAATTTGATGTTTTATTTCATATAGCTCAATAATTGTCACCCTGTAAAACCTTACTTTTTCTCAAATTACTCAGTATAAAGGAATTATTTTCTTTTATTTTCCCAAATCCAACCCGAAATTCATTCCAATAAGTGTTAATTATGTTTACACTTGACCAAAGCCTTTTGTAATCACCAGGCCAGTTCATTGGGAAAAAAATGAATGTGCTGCAATAGGAATTTAATTAAATAGTAATGGTTTTGTGGCCCCTTTTCAGCGATAGAAAAATTCAGTTCATGAATGATTCTAGGCCTTGCTTTAACGTCATCTGTAAATAGGAGCACTTCTACATCTTCATCCATCAGATCAGGCAATTCCTCTCTGGATTTTTAAAATAGCTGCTAGATATTGTGGTCGTCGTGGTGAATGCGAAATAAACAATATCGGCAGGCCACAGCTAGCAAATTTACTCTTTCCCCGTGCTACTTCAAGCAATACGATCGCTTTCCGGAAGTGGCGCGGTTCGACCTGTGATAACGATTTTGACTTTTCAATACGGTCAATAGGGAGGAAGAGGTAATAAGACAAATAGATAGAACTTCATATTAAGGAGCAAAAAAACCCATAAGAAATGAAATTAAAAATGACCTTGTGCATCTCGTAAATAAGGGGCAACATATATTCAGATATTTTAGACCGTGAACTGAGGTATTTGCAATGGATGACTAATCGTTATAGTTAGATGACTAGGCAAAATGGTAGAATTTTGGTTTTCATCCATGATGATGAAATTACTGCAGAGTGTGTGGTCAAAATTCATCCATATTGAAGCAATATAAAGGCAACTTTAAAGCTTAACCACCGTCGATTACAGAGACCACGCATGAAATCAGAACTGGGTGAATTGGAAAAGGGGAGTTACCTGGTAACATCAGTCCGAATTTGTGCTGCATCTCAGGCTGGGGAACCATGCAATGTTTACTTGAGAGATAATGGCATCAAGGTGAACCATAAGAATAAAACAATCCTTTTGGAAGGTTTTTTTTTTTTTTTTGTGTAATCCTGGAGTAGTCATCCATGTGGGCTTAACTTTCTAAACATCGATTCAGACCGGGCACATCCCGTTATTTTAAGTGTTCTCCAACAGCGGTGGCTCTTTTTGAGCAGATTGTGTAGGAATGATAAGATGAACAAAATGAACACTTTTTATTCATTGGCTTCCAAGTTCCTATATCTTAACCCACTCAGAGTTGTGAGATGTGTTGAAAAAACAGATTCTATCCGTGATGAGAGATCCTATCTCTCAAATTACAGGATAATCTGCTGACGTTTGATGCTAGACTTCACGAAAAGGACACCTTCACAGCCCTCAGAATATTATTTTGGTTGTGCACGGAGAAGCAACAAGATATAATGCAGGTGAACATAGTAATTTGGAGCATGGACACAAAGATAATTGCATAAACGGCCAAAACACAGAGATAAATTGAAATTAAATTTGAATTTATTAAACGAATACGAATATACAGATGGTGCCCACGGAGATCCGGAATAGTCGTTTTCATTGTCACTGCAATAGAATTAATAGTCATTGTTCAAAAGTTCGCCAAAGTTGAAAATTACATAATTTTTGCCGATAATACGAGACAGTTCACTTTCGGGTAATTTCAAATCTTAATCAGGCATGTTTTATTTTTGGTTGGCAATAACTTGACAACCTGACGTAATAGAGAAATTTGGAGTTCAGATTTGGAATCAGCACACTCAACTTAGTCTAAACCCTATATTTGTCAAAGTAGCTGACAAAAATTGTTTTTCGTTGACATGTTATTGCAATATGAATTGAAAAACGTAACTTTAACTTAATTCAAGATGAGATTTTTCAAGTGCTTCCTTCAATCTCGACCAGAAGAGTTCCTCCGCTTGCAGAGAGTATTTCTGTGGCCAAGGAAGATATGTACAAGTACTTATCATGTATTTTATCCTGGAACTCACGAATTTTTTGTCTAAATCCTCAAGTACGATAAGTATGATGGCGTCCCTCTTGTCGTCGACTAATTTGAACTGAGTCATATGCAACTCCCAAATACACCAATTACTTTGAAGGAAACTGTTGGAGAGGACAAATAAAATTTTCCGACTCGTCTTGATCGCGTCTATTATGTTATACATTATTTCTCGTCCAATCTCAAAATTTCTTTCATGAATACAAAGACTAAATGTTGGTTCTTCCTGTTCAAGTTTGGGAATGCAGTGTTGCAATATCCAGGATCTATCACCATCACTGTAACAAACAAAAGCATCGTAGGTAAAACTGCAAGGATCTCCAGCGTTATGAATTATTTTTCTTTTTGCTCTCATTACAAAGAACCAATGGCGAATGTGCCATCGATAATAAAATAGTGCTATTCCAATGAATGTGACTACAGCTAACGATGTTACCGAACTTGCTATAAAGGTAGGCATTATCGTAGATTTTTTTGAGTTATGGTCGAAAGAATAATTATTAGGGAAGTTTGATTCCCATAACAGGTCACTAGGAACAGAAATCGCAGATCCTTCTGTCGTCTCCATGCAATACTCCTTATGTTCATCCAGTGGAGATTTTACATCTTCACTTAAAGAAGTAAAACATTCCATTTGGTCTTTATTCTGCAATTCGGTGTGCATTTCTCTTATCGATTTTTGAAATAGCGTCAATTTGTTACAGTCGGAGCAATCAAAAGGATTTAAAGACAAATCAATTGTTCTTACACGAGTAAAATCTTGCATCATAGCTTTGGTTACACTAATAATGGAAGCCTTTCTTAACGATAAGAACGTTAAATTCCAAGTGGATGGGAATATACTTTTGTGCCAAGAAGTTATCGCATTATAAGAAATTTTTAAAATCTCCAGTAAAGGTAGATTAACTAACTCGTGCATAGGAATGGATACTAGATTATTATACCTCAAATCTAATGTAGCTAGACTTTTCAAATGATGTAAAAGTAAATATTCAGGATTAAATACGATGAACGTTCCTGCAATATGTAAGTGTTTTAGCTGTTTCAAACCTGCAAAAGCAAAAGGGCAGAGTGTGAAAATCTGATTTTGGTTGAGATTTAAGTATTCCAAAGAACTTAGAGGTAAAAATGTGGAATCTTCCAAATATTTTATGTTGCTTTTAATTAAACTTAATGTTTTCAAGTTACGCAGTCCATAAAAAGTGACTCTGAATAATACCATTATATTTACGTTGTTCATGTCTAAATTTTCCAATACTGTAAGTGATATAAAATTCTTTTCACTAACTGGCCATAAAAAGAATTCGCTTACATTTTCATGATAATTGTGGGAGATGTCAAGTTTTTTTAAATTGTTTAGATTTGCAATAGCGGAAGGGTAATGGAGAAGTTTGTTTTCTTCCAAATAAAGTTCTTATAGAGCGAATAAATAGGTAAATGAGCTGGGATGTATAGAACTGATCTTGCAGTTGTTCATTTTTAGAATTTTTAATGAACGCATTAAAGGTATTTGTTCTATCACATCGAAATTATTCTCTGACAGAACTAAAACACTTATATTTGTTTGTGTTAAAAAAGCCAAACTGTCGTTAGGAGAATTTGATATTCTTCTTAATCCCTTTAATTCTAATGTTTCAATCATGGTGCTTGACAAACTTTCCAAAGCCCAACCTAGTTCTGTGGAATTGAAAAGGTTATAGCTAAGTTTCAAATTCTTCAGATGCTTTAAATATGTAAAAGCTTTAGGATGAATAAAATTCATTTGACATGAGCTTAAATCAAGTGTAGTTAAATTTGTGCTCGCCAATGAATTTACATCGTTTTCTTGTATCGAATTAAGTGCGACGTTTCTACTTACATTCAGTACTTGTAATCGAGAAAGCTTGCTTAGTGCTCGAGTAATAGACTTAAAATTAACAATGCGATTCGTAGAGAGTCTAATTTCTACGAGAGCCGGACATGGCAAGAAAAGATCTTCATGCAGACTAAATATAACATTTCCATTAAGATTTACGTCTTGTAGATTTTTTAAGCCGTTAAAAGCTTTTGGGTTAATATTACGAATTACATTGTGATTTAGTCGAAGATGTGTTAAGTGAGTCAAGTTTATAAAGAGCGATTCTCCTAAATTCTTCCATTGCCTATCTCTCGTTGCAAAAGAAAGGCTTGTAATATTAGCCCATTTGGGCAAGTGGTTCAAACATAACCATGAAGCATTCCAAAAGTAGACAGATACAATAGTTTCCTCTTGATAAATACCGTTAGGATTGCATTTTTCTTGTGATGATATTAAATTTACAGCAGTGGGATTGTTCACAGAGGAAGTTGCTATCATCAAAGACTGCAGCAAAATCCAAATTGTAGAATCCATGTTTGATAGTTCCTGGGGAGAGAGGGAAAAATGCATAGTAATATAGTATGCATTTTTTATAAGTATTTTTATAGCAAATAAAGAATTTAAACTCTCCTTACGAAATGCTAAGAGATCACTTATAGTTTTAACACAACCTAAGAACTTAAATTTATTGGAATTGATTCGGAAGAATAATATTGGACCTAAAACAAAGTTATCACCTGAAAAATCTAGAATATTTAAAGTGGTTGAACAACCCTTGCAATATTCAGTTACACAAAACATATATTGAAAGTAAAATCCATAGCCCGAGCAAATTTCTAAGTTGAATGTCCCAAATACGAATCAAATCTATAAGAACACACATTCAATAAAACTGAAGGAAGTCAACAGTGCTCCCATAATACCAGCAAAACTGCTATTAAGCATAGGAACTTTTTTTATTGGGAAAATACAAGACCTGTACAAAAGGAATATTCAAATGAGAAATTTCCAGACATTATGAAAACAGCTAATACAGTTCTAATATTTAAAAAAGGAGACCCAGATATAACAAGTAATTTTCGTCCCATATTATTATTACCCCCAATAGCAAAGATTGTTGAAAAAGAGTATTTTTAGAGAGCTGAAAGAATATCTTTGGCCAAAAATACCTTTTCAACAATATGATAGCCGACCAAACACAAGATTAAATTGGCTACCTAAAAATTTGTACATTCAGGCTACTACTGATCTTGACAATGGTAATAACTTTATAATGATCCAAAGAACATTATAACATTCCCCGAGAACAATTATTTTTGGATTTTGAGTCACTCGGGATCACAGGTAGCTATCTCCCCCTTGTAAAAGACTATTTCATAGCAAGAACAAATGTAATAGATGGAGCACCTCCAGTACTCCACAAGTTGGCACGTGGCGTTATACAAGGATCAAGTATAAGACCTTTATTTTTCGCTATAGCTACTTCGTCGATATATTTGAACATATGTAGCTATGTTGACGACAACCTGCTATTCACCACTTATTCAAAGCTCAAGATAACGATTTAATCATGAATCAAGCCAACAAGATTTAATCTCTTTTGAGCTTCTTCTCCTTGTGTTTCCATTGATGTTATTCATCCACAGTTAGGTAACTAGTTTTATTTTATATATAAAGATTTAATCTGGTTAGAAGAATAGTACCGTTTACGAGGTATGAAATTAAACCACCGACCATCTGACATTTTTAGGTTTTACTTTCGATAATGTTCTCCACTTCAATACTCTAGGTGAAAAATTAAGAACAGCTTTTAAAAGTCGTAACTACTTAATTAAAAGATTGCGAACTTTACTGTCTAACAAGGAATTTAGAGTGGTCATATTGACAAAATACTTCCGTTTCTTTACGGTAGTGTTATGGGCAAGTATCTCCCCTCACAACTTATCGAGAGTTAAAGTAGTCTGTTATGCAATAATAAGAACTGCATTCCAGGTACTGTATCTCGATACGACTCAATACGTTGTCAATTAAACTTACCAACATTGGATACGATACGTAAAATCGGATTAGTTATTGAATTTACAAATGCTTTTCGAAATGCTCATCATCCAGCCTCTTTTATTTAAATTGTAATGGCATTTTAGGGAAAATGCTTTGAAAGGAAAGTGGAGATGATACCAGGTGGTTCTATCTTATTCTAAAAGCGTCGTGCAACACGTAGGTATAAGATTTAATATACTCGTGGCGACATCTGTTGGCAATTTATTATATTTTTTGCTGAAACCAGTTTTTGGTTTTTCCCGCATTTAGTATAAGTCAACATACGCACTAGCAGAACTACACTACTGTTTATAAAAATCGCAACACCCTGATGGAATAGCCCAATCTGCATTAAATTTGGAGCATTTGCATATCATGGGTCAGAAAAGAAACCATTAGATTTTCAGGTCAATACAATGCGTTTTATTGTCACATTAGTATCGGGTGAAACCACCGTGGGATGCAATTACAGCCTCTAAACGTCGTGGCATTGAGTCAAACAAGCTCTGAATAAGGGCCTGGGGAATGTCCTGCCATGCTCTGTCTACACGGGTATACAGTTCATCCACAGTTGCTGCTGCAGGAGTCTGACGAGCCAATCGATGAGCAACCCTGTCCCACACATGTTCGATTGGGCACATGTCTGGTGAACGAGCAGGCCAGGGGAACAAGGGCGTCTGATGTGCTTGGAAAAAGGCGAGGACATTTCTGGCCACATGCGGTCGGGCATTGTCCTGTTGGAATACAGCGTCTGGAAGGTTCTGCAGGAAGGGGATGACCTCGGGTTGCACAACTTCCCTGATGTACCGGTCACTGTTCAAATTGCCATGGATTCTGATCAGACGGGAACGGCCATGGTAACTGATTTCACCCCACACCATCACCCCTGGCGTTTGTCCTGAATGACGCTGCAGGATGCATTCTGGAAGGATGCTGGGTCTTCCTGAGCCTGGTCTTCGGTGTGCCCTGTTCTCTTCGCTCCACTGCCTCCATGCACGCATAATTGTCGTTGCATTACGTCCTACACGAGCAGCAATGTCACGATACGACCATCCCGCTTCACACAGGCCAATTATGCGTCCTCTTTCAAAGTCTGTCAGCTGTTGATATGGTACCCTTCGTCGTCGTCGAGGCATGGTGTTCTTTCAAGCAATTACTCTGAAAATCTAATCATTTATACTCTGACCCATTGTATGCAAATATTGCAAATTGCATATGGATTAGACCATTCCATCAGGGTGTTGCGATTTTTATAAACAGTAGTGTAGTTTTAAAAACACAATTAGTTTTTAAAAATCGCGATTAAAAAAAAAACAGTTGTACAAACAAACTGTTCGCACTATCACTCACTAGACATTAGAATTTGATTATTTTTTCATAAGTTGATTTAATTAATAATTAATTATTAAATAATAAATAAACAGTTTATTAATTAAATATAATTAAATGAAGAACTTAAAGGTTGCAAAAACAAAAATTTTAAAATTATTAATTCAGTAAATTAAAATGCTTGATCCCTAAAAATAAAATAGACTCTACCCCTACTCTCCTGCCTTCTAAATATGACAGACTGCACTTCTTTTCCCTACCACTTCCTCTTCAAGTTAAAAATCAAGATTGAAGAAGAGAACTGGAATACATGTTATACTACAGGGTGTAAATGGACGACGTTTTAAGGATATGTAGAGGATGTTGTGGTGAACATTTTTTATTAATAAACCTATAGTCCCAAACGAAAAGCGACGGAGCCGCGGCATGTATGATGCTCTGTTTTGCGTCAAGCCGTGGAATTGCTGTCTGAATTACTGTGTTGTCACTGCATTGGAATTTCGAGCGTGAAACCTAACGCGCGAACGTATTTCCAATGGAACCGTCCAGCGACCGTTATGTGATTGGTCAGGTGCAGCACTTTTGCTGAAGGGTAGGGTAAAGGCGGGTAAGTTTGCCAGTCATGTAAATTGGCCGCATTACGTAATTGGGTACGAAATTTCTCGCTGTTTCCTGACTCACAGTAAAGTCCATTCCTGAACTCATACAGCACAAAACGTAGAGCGCAAAAAAACCTTCACCCTTACGGAATATTCCAAACTAACAACGGGAATTTCGTACCAACCTGATATGCAAGATTATGTGATTGGAGAATGTGCTGTGCATCCGAACGGTACCATTTGAAAATAGCCTGCGAGCTGACAGTCTGCATAAGGCCTACAAGATGCAATGACAGGGGACATCGTAGTAAACGTGCCTAGTTCAATGCTTGACAAACCAGGACATCAAACAAGCTGTGGCTCCGTCGCTTTTCGTTTGGGACTATAGGTTTATTAATAAAAAATGTTCACCACAACATCCTCTACATATCCTTTAATTTGTGAAACGTCGTCCATTTACACCCTGTATACATCGAAGTAATATCGCTTGTGATACCTGGTAGATGAAAAAGATAAGTTCTAATGTCTGGTGAGTGATAGTGCGAACGGTATGTTTGTAGCACTGTTTTTCGTTTTTGTTTTTTTTTTGTTTGTGTTTTTAAAACTAGTTCTGCTAGTGTGTATGTAGTAAAACACGACGAATTATGGGCAGAAACATACGGAATTGTGGGATGCTTTGCAATGAATCATGGGAAACAACTAGTTCTAAATCTGAAAAAGCCCATTTGGTGAACTGGTTTCCGAAAAAACTAGTTTGTTTCCAGAAAACATAGTTTTAAAAATGTTAGTTGTGTCCGCACTATAGGGATAAAACTATTTTTTGAAAAACAACTAGTTTCTTTCGTCTAGTGCGTATGTAGTATTAGGTACTAAATAACCTTCACACCAAAATCCGTCCAGCAGTTTTTGAGTAATGCGTCCACAGACAGGTACTGCTCATTCCCTAAAGCACTAAGCGCGATGATAAACTGCAAAATTTTCAACAAAATCTCTTCAGTAGTTTTGGCGCCAACCTCTAACATATAAACAGAGATACAGACAAATAGACAAAAGTCCTAAAAACTGTTGTTTGGGCTTCAGTATCGTTTATAATTTTATTTATTTATTTATTAGTTTATTAGTTTAATAAAGTTAAAATACAACTGCACCCAGCGGGGACCAGTATGGTCACTGACCAACGGGTTAGGTCCCAGCAGGCGTGACTATATAGCAAAATCCAAGTACAAATTGGTAAATATTATGCTAGCTCTTTACAGCTGTAATAAGGTTAACAAAAACAACAATTGAATGAAACAAATAATGTATAGTTGAAAGATTAGTTGAGAAATGTTCAACAACTATAGGGTGCAAATAAATGACAAAATGACAAAAATGTAGTAACTAATAGGGTAAACGGCACTTACAATCAATGAAAAAGAATAAATGAGTAAAACAACCTAATATACAAAAAGAACCGTTCATGAAGTCGAGATGTGCCTTCTGAGAGCCCTTCTAAGTACATTATAGGGCAACAGGGATCGAATAGTCTTGGGGAGTGCGGCCCATAACCTTACCCCGTTACGAGACAGACACCTATTGCGTAGCAATCATTTTTTCTCAAAAATATTTAATGTACAGTTTTCGGCTCGCTACAATTTTATTATATGGATAGGTATAATTGTTCATACGTACTGTATAATATAATAATAATGTATTGATAGTGAATAAAAAGTTAATGGAACATTTTTTCTCTTTAATCACTACTCAGCATAGAAATCGAGCCAACTAGAAGGGAACACATCGCAGCATACAAACGTTTGTGAATCTTCACCAAAATTTCTATCTCTGCAATCAAGAAATCAATTAACACAAGTCATTCACGGACGCCGTTTTAATCTGCCTCTCAGATTGCCGTACACCTAAACATTGGAAGTTCAAATTTGTATCAAGCTCTATTATAATTGATTCAGTGAGGAAACAAAAACGGAGCTTGATTTTCCGAACTACCCTCGTATAAAATCGTAATTGCATCTTTGCAGGTTCGATTCCCCGTTTTGGTTGTTTTTAATATTCATTAATTTTTAAACTTTTTTTATGGCACTGTTTAAATTTTTTTGTGTCAAATAATTTTTAGAATGTTTATATCATTAAACTCAGTCATGCTATCGTTTTTTATTATTAAATGTTAAAATAAAAATCACAATCTTTAAATTTAAATTCAACTCAATATAACCATTTCTTCCTATTACCGTCCCCTTAATCCGACAGTAACACTGTTAAAAGAAATAGAACAAAGGCATGATATTAAAAAAAAAGCCATTTCTAAAAGGTTATCTTCCCTTTTCTCGTTTTTTTTTTTTTTTTTTTTTTTTAATTAAAGAATTTAAGAGAGATGAACGAGAAATTAAATTAGTTAAGCTTTTTTTATGAGGTAAATAATACTTAGTGTCAAAAGGAATTAAGACACTTCACATTAGCGCTAAAGCGGTGAAATTTAGACATTAAATTAGAATTAAAAAGTGTTATATAGAATAAGAAAAGAATTTTAAAAAGAGAAAAAAGAAAAATGGTTTTACTTTTTTCCTCATTAAAAAAAATGAAAACCGCATGGTGGAGTAAAATTAAAAAAAAAAAAAAATAGCAAAAGCTTAGACGCCTTTATCAGATGGTGAATGGAAGCCCCTTTTGACTAAAATGTTAATCGCATTGGTCACGGCGAGCGAGGGCCCTTGCTTGGCATAAATTCACGGTTGACTGAAGAATTTCTTTTGAAAGGAACGATCCTCAGTCGACATCACTTAATGAAATGCTGAATTAATCGGCCGAATCGATGTTCAACAGTAAATCAGTGTCAAAACAATGTTTTGGGTTGCAAAACATATGAAACGTTCTCTATCTGGGCGTGATATGGGTTTTTACGAGGCACATCTGTTTTTAAAGACTACACATGAATAGAGATGAAGGCCGGTACTTGAAATATAGAAGAGGAAGTTCGTGTCTTCGATGCAGTTTTAATTGAGTTAGGATTTCAAATTAATAGTATAAGTGCATAACTGACATGGATTTTAAATTATTAAAGTTATCGGCATTTGCATAAGCTGGATTTTTTTCCAGTCTTGAATTATATTATATGTCTGACAAAATTTTTAGAGGAAGACTAATATAGTTGCAATCGAAAACTGCAATCCAGAAATGAGACTCCTGAATATTTATAGAGAATTATTTATAAAGCAAGGGTAGGATGTGTATTTTTGTAATCTTTATTATATTCTTTTATGTTAGAGGTCCTTTAAAAAAATGAAAACAATTTTTGTGGAAATTAGTGTTAGAGGTCTTCTTGAAAGCAACATCAGCTCCAGTATCTAGGGTGGCCAGGTGATCCCACTGAAAAAAACCGGACAGATGGAGCACAAAACCGGACAACTGAGTTTCCTTTCATTAATGACACGACATACTTCATCTTTAATGGGCTGGGAGTCTTCAAGAGGGTTAACATAAAAATATAAACATTGTCCTTCTGGAAGGGTAAAATACTGAACACTAACAGTCTGGTCAGGTGACCGCTGAAAAGCCAAAACATTAAAGTTTTGCAAGGATTTAGGACACTAAATAAAATAAAACAATAATTCGTTCATATCAACTTGTGCCATGTGACTAGCGAGGCCAACGAGAGACAGGCCTGGGCACACGATAGCAGACCTTGCCATATCCCAGGCTTTTAACTACAGCATATGCAGAACCAATACTGATGTTGTGATTCTTCGCAAGTGACCGTATACTGATCCGCCTGTCCTCATGAAATGTCACTGACAATTGGGGTCCGAGCAACGATCCATCCTTCATTGTCTCCATCTTGGATTTTAACAATCAGTTTTTTTTTGTTTGCTGGAAACAATGAAGGATTGTTGCTTGGACCCCGACGATCAGATGACTTTTTAGTACCCTTGCCTGTCTCTCGCTGGCCTCGTGTGACTAGGGTGTGACGTCATGATAAGGCTAACGAGGCTAACGAGAAAGCCAGGCTCCGGCACTGAAAAGTCACCTGACCAAGATAGGTCTATTAACAATGGAAACAATCAGTGTTTCCATCTTGTATATTAACAATCGGTGTTTTTTCCTTTGTTGGAAACAATGAAGGTTGGATTGTTAATAGACCTATCTTGATCAGGTGACTTTTCAGTGCCGTAGCCTGTATTTCTCGTTAGCCTCGAATCATTTCTAATGTTGTCCAATCAGTGACATCTTAACGTTGACTTTTCATTTCGATCGCAATTTTTTTCGGAAAAAACTGCCAAATTTTAGGTTCGTCCCCAAAAATCGAACATTTGGGGAAAAAAACGGACAGAGAGATAAAAACCGGACAGATGACTCAAACGGACTGTCCGGTCAAAAACCGGACACCTGGCCACCCTATCAATATCATATCTTGGGGCATATATCAAAATTAGCGATAAGTAAAGAAAAGAGAGTTTTCATTGGATAGACACATAAAAATAGACTAATTTACACTTATCCTACAGAGAACTGAATTTGCTGACAGCTGGCGTTGTATGTAGCGTACTGAAGAAAGTGGATGAAGTCACCACCAGTCTCCAGTCACTGGAATACTAAAAAAAAAACCACATTGCTCCACTACCTGATTTCATCCACTTCTTTCAGTATGCTAAGTACAGCGCAACCTATCGGCAACATTTGTAACTAATTTTGACACTTCTGTATCAGATTCTTAAGGCTTTCGAAATAAACATACTTCATTTCATGTTGTTTCATTCTTCTATCGATCTACGTTTCCGAGATATTTACTCTTTATATCAGGGAGTCTTTCTCGGACACCCTGTATTATTCAGATAGAACACTACAATCATTTAGGTAATAAACATATTTAATAATAACCCAGTTTTATTGAATTACAAGATATGTCCATGAAGTTCATTGAATGGTATTGCACTCGAAACAGTTCATGGTAATGGTATAGAAATTTGTATAACTGCATCATTATCTTACATCATGAACCGAAATAAGAAAACTCACTGCAATTTGTAGCGAAAATGAAACCAATTAAGGTGGCAAGGCAGGTATTATTAATCTCACGAATTAATCTCCTTACGGCTGCTGCTCGATGCCCTTGTGCTAAGTTTGAAAATTAACAGCCTTTTAATTATTATTATTCAAAATTAAAAATTCTGGAAATTCTCAAAAAGACCCCCCCCCAAAAAAAACCCCGAGAAAATGAGTTTGATGATATATCTTCATGTGTATTGATTCTCTAATCTGTAGATTCCCTTCTGATAAACATTCCTGCGATTGTTGGAGGAACTATTGCGTAATAGCAAAGTTTATATCAGGTCGGAATTTACTGCTGTCCTTATCAGGAAGGATAACGCCATTTGTGAGTTTTCTAGGACGTTTATTCTTGATTCTGGCACGTAAACATTGTATCATCCAACATTGACATTGGTACTATATTTAATAGTGGTTGTGATATTAACAATGAATTTGTAGTTTTGTAAATAAAGAAACACAACTGGAGCTTATAGATCTGATGTCTCGTTAATATACCCAATGGCTTAAAATTTTGTGATACAGAAGTCTTACGGGAGAGCTTCAAAAGGGTTCGAAGGAACCATTTTTGTAACTTTAATATTCTAAGAAGATTAAAGGATGAGGTTGATCCCCAAAAAATAACATCGTAACAAAAAAGGGAGTGTATCAGTGAATACTAAAGTAAGGTAATAATATGAAAGGGTCAATAGTACAACCTGGAGATCATTCACATGTTTCGAGTTAAATTTATCATGAGAGGATTAACTCGCGCATCCCAAGATAGGACGTGCGACAGCTCAACACCAAGGTATCTAAAAGATTTAGTAATGTTAAGGGGAGATTTATCAAACAATATACTAAGGGCAGTCGGGACTTTCCGCTTTTTTGCGCTGATGGAAAGACATAATTTGAGTCTTATCTATGTTAATTGCTAATGTATTCTGTTTGCTCCAATTGTACAACTTATGAGACATATCGTTTAAAGATTCTATTAGGTCATTTTCCTCTCTACAGGACGTAGAGACCATATTTTTAAAATAATTATTTGCTCAATCAAGCTCCTTATTATAAATATAAGAAATGACAATTTCATTTTGATTCTCCGTTGGCCGCAGGCTTGTACGCTTAATAAGTATTTCCTTTGTTTGTATCTGTTTTTAAAGCTCTCTCCCGCAGCAAAGGATTTTATGAGTTATTAAAGAATTCAAAAGTAATAAATATTAATAAAAAATCCAAATTTGAAAGATAATTATTTTAAATTAATACATTTTTAAAGTTATTAATTTATGAAGTTAGTGAAATTAAAATGAAAAAAAAATCTTTGTATTTTACAGATACAAATACTATATTTACCTCGAGGCCTTACAAGAAGACCATTATTGGCGAGTTAGTTTTCTTGTTTAAAAATAAACACATTCGAAATAAATGCACTGCCAGCAATCACGCATTATTAAGGAATTTTTTTCTCAGGAAAAGAATCGATCCTATAAGTAAGTTTCTTTTCTCCTAATTCCTCTTTAATTTCCAATGAAATCGGTAGAAGCTTTACAATAAAGGGAGAACAGCGTTTCCGACTAGTTTCGCCATTTATTCCCGGCTTTATCAAGGATATAAACTACACTAGAGGCTTCTCGCCCTTATATACAGAAATATGGTACAATAGAGTAATAAGTAGGCTACAATGGATAAAAATACAACGAATGGCATGACAAAGGCAATGAGTAATAAGTACAATGAAAGTAGAAGTAAAATAAACAATATAGGTGTACGTTGATTGGATAAGAATACCAGTGGGTCTAGCAAAACGATTTCGTAAAATTCCCTGACTTTTCCCGGTTTTCCATGTCGCTAGTCACCCTGGAATATAGCGAATGAAAATAAGAGTATAGGTACACTAACTGGATGAAAGCAGAAAAAAAAATCGATAGGATAACAAATAAGTTAACAGAAAAATAGAATACAAAAAGTTAGGACATAAATGGATAAAGAAAGGTTGATCCATAAAAGAATATAAAAAAAATAAAATAAAAAGAGAATTACAGCAAATCTGAGACGGAATTGAGAATGGAAAAAATATCAAAATCCGTTTGACAGTTAAGGA
Source organism: Rhysida immarginata (assembly GCA_023313115.1). NCBI lineage: Eukaryota > Metazoa > Arthropoda > Chilopoda > Scolopendromorpha > Scolopendridae > Rhysida > Rhysida immarginata. Next base: position 1,601,148 of record JAHWFO010063991.1, read on the forward strand.
GAAGGTCAGGAGACGATTTCTTGGTCTTCCACCTGTTCCCGTCTAATAAGCCGCAGAAAACTCGCCCTCCTCAACCCCAAGCCTCAAGTCCCATCTCCGCCCAAGAAATGGGTTTCTATACCTTTCCTTCGCCCCCATTTTCCCCGCCTAACTAATTTCCTTTCTTCACTTGGCCTCCACATCTCCCTCCGATCTTCCACTCCGTGTTTCCGTACGTTGAACCCTCCCGCCCTTACCAATACATGTACCAACAAATATTCCCGTTCTGGTGTATATCGACTAGACTCCGGAATTTGAGACAAGTACTACATAGGACTTTCATCCCGTAACTTTGGTGTTCGCTTTAAAGAACATATGACGTCATTCCTTAACATTTTTCCCATTCTCAATTCCGTCTCAGATTTGCTGTAATTCTCTTTTTATTTTTATTTTTTTTATATATTCTTTTATGGACCAATCTTTCTTTATCCATTTATGTTCTCACTTTATGTATTCTAATTTTCTGTTTTTTGTTATCCTATCAGTTTTTTTTTCTGCTTTCATCCAGTTAGTGTACCTTTTATAGTGTACCCATTCTCTTATTTTCATTCGCTGTATTCCAGGATGACTAGCGACCGGGAAAACCGGGAAAAGTCAAGGAATTTAACGAAATCGTTTTGCTATATCCACCGGTATTCTTATCCAATCAACGTACACCTATGTTGTTTATTTTACTTCTACCTTCATTGTATTTATTACTCATTGCCTTTGTCATGCCATTCCTTGTATTTTTATGCAATCATATTACTCTATTGTACCATATATAAGGGCTAGAAGCCTCTAGTGCAGTTTATATCCATGATAAAGCCGGAAATAAATGGCGAAACTAGTCGGAAACTCTGTTCTCCCTTTGTTGTCTTGTAAAGTCTCTTACCAATTTCATTGATAGAAACAATACTAAGAACTCCCAACTTAATAATCTTTTATTTTCGCTGAAATATTAGGTTAGTGCAAAAGTAGTGGGCGATTGCATCTTGTAGATGTGAGTCTGTATGCAAATTATTTCTCGATTAATACAGCCACGTGACACAGGATTTTAAAGATATAGTTCTTCTTTTAAGATGATGCAGAAATCTTGATCAAACACCTTACATTGTGAAAGATTAGATCAATTTTGCAAATGCTGTCTACACAAGGGATACGCATCATTTTATTGCATGAGTTCAAAGCCATAATGTTCTGAAGCAACTCGAAATATCAACAAATCATGGGTGACGGGGCAACTTCTCAACAAATCATGGGGTGACGCGCAGATGGTTTGAAAAATTCTGTGGCGGCAATACCACAGTCAATCGAAAATTGATGACAACCAATTGAAAACATTAATCCACACGAGGAGTTGCCGAAGATCTCAAGATAGACCATTATACAGTAGTTTGCCACTTGAAGCAAATTGGAAAGTGAAAAGTTCGATAAGTGGGTGCCCAAGTTGCACCAAAAGAAGGCTATGGTGACTATTTGGTGGTCTGGAACCGAACTCATTCATCATAACTTCCTGAATCAGGATGAAACCATTATTCAACAAATTGACCAGTATCTTCAACAACAACGACCAGTCAATCATCTTGCTTCACGACAGTGCTCGGCTGCATGTCGCCCGACAGAAGTTAAATGATTTTGGCTAAGAAACTCTTGATCATCCAGCACATTCACCTGAACTTCCGCTAACTGATTACCACTTTTTCAAGCACTCGGCAATTTCCAGCGTGGAAGTTGCTTCAAAAACCGCGATGATGCGAAAACTACCTTCAACGAGTTCGTCGCCTCCAGAAGTCCAGAATTACGCCACCGAAATAAAATGCTTTTGTCTCGTTGGCAAAAGTGTGTTGACTCTGCTGAATGTAACTTCGATTAATGTAGTGTTATTTGAAACGAGTTATTGCATTTTAAAGTAGTCACCACACATCGGCCATTAATGTTGTACCAACCTAATATAATTGTAGAGCTAATAAAATTTTAGTAAAATAGTTAAAAAAAAAACAAAAAAAAAAACAGTGCTGTGGATCTTCATCTTGGACTTGATAAACCCAGACACACAAAAAAAAGTCTAAGGCAGTCATATCAGATGATGGGGGGGGGGGGGGGGGAGCAAAGTCTTAGCGAGCCATGGCCAATTTATCTACAGTGAAAAGCATATTTATACGATAAAATAGAATACATACAAACAATCGATTCGTCATATTCATTTTGTCAAAGATTCATTTTAGCCCTTAGTGAAATCGTTTATTTTGCGAGTGAAAGCTTCTATTTGGTTAAATTTTACAAAGTGAATAAATTAAATATTTTTATTGTGAATTAGTTCTATCCAAAACTGTTATTTTGAATAATATTTTTTATTTTTTTTTTAGAAAATATAATTATAACTTTGAAATAGGTTTATGAATTATAATTACAACATGAAGGGAAACGATTTACTTATTTAAAAAAGGTTAAATTAATCTGCATTCCTAATAATAAAATTTTATAATAATGCAACAGTGTTAGAAATACGGAAATTTCACTTGGATCGGGATAAAATATTTCTGATATTTTTTGGCAATTGTCATTTTTCTCTTAATAAAATTAGATTCATATTTAATTTCTTTTTTCAGTGAATAAAACGGAAATTTCTGAATACAGCATCTTAAAATATTTTTGTATATTTAACAACTGTGATCGGATACTTAAAGTAGCCGAATATTTTGAATATTATCAGTAGAGCAGGGACGGTGATTTCAATCAAATTAAATTCATTATGAGATGAAATGATGATCTATGGTGAAGAAATAATTGTATCGAGTCGACCGGTGATAAAATGAACTGGGACGAAGTAAATTTGACGAATGCTGAATTGACTGAACGACAAAATGATTTTGGACCGAAATGAATGAGAGTAATTGCATGAGTGAGAAAATAAAACTTTGACGAAATGAATATGACAATTTAAATCAGAGGAAGTGAATGTTATGAAAATTAACTGCGACCAAAAATGATGAATAGGGACTATAAAAACTTTTCTAGGAAAAATACATTATTTCCTTGCGATAACTGTAAAACGGGATTTCCTTAGGCAAGTTGTTTATTTTTAAGTTTTTCCTTAAAAGATTTTACTAGATTTTGTATTTACTAACTTTTTCTTTGCTATAATCGCCCAGAATTAGCTCATGAAATACGAAATACAGCATTCATGAAAAGCAGTTTAATAACTACCTTTCTAATTGTCTATTTAAAACGGGCAAAATCACGTGCAAAATAGATGAACAATCAAGGGAAATTTGAGTGCAATAGCGCCAAAAATTTGAGTTTGAGTTGATTTCTCTCGTCTTTCTGAGATCTTAAATTCTAAGAAAAATCAAGGAAACTATATAAACAAATATAAATAAAGACTCATCATTGAAACTTTCAATTTAGAAAGAGCTACGAGCACTTTAAATTTATAAAACTTCAATCTTCAAAAGAAACGTATATATGTTTTTACGTATATAACTTTACATATCTTAACAAATGGAACCGTATATCATTCTATCCAAAATAAATCGCGCTTTATTGAAATAATCATGGAAGAACTTACATTTAGACTCTTTTCACCCTGCATCCATTGTAGAAATTAGCTTTCTGATCGCCGATCGAATTATGATCGCTAAGCGATTTGATATTGATTCTTAGAATATTGGTGGGGTATTCATTTTATTATTAACAAGAGGTCAGATCTATTCGTCGTTTCACGCCCTTCCTGTTAATACTTAACTGTGATCTAATTTAGCAGAGAATTTTCATTTTCTGTTATCTAAACTTACTGTTTCCTTGACATACAGGTTGTAAAAAGATCTGATTTAGACTAGATGGTAAACATGTTTACTTCTTTTATTACATGCAAGTATCCTTTTTCTAATCCCTAAGAGACATATAACCATTTATTCCCTGAATTATTTTTCGCAAACATGTAAAGGCGTTGATACGAATTTAGTTTATCAGGAAATCACTTGTATGATAGAGAATAAGATAAAACAAGAAATAAGTGGAAAGATATAGGAAAGTAGCGGAAGCCTTGACTTCGTCTATTTTTAACCCATTTTATGCGCACTTTTTGAACCCCCCCCCCCCCCTTGTTTTTTCAAAAATTGATTTTCTCGAACGTAGTATTCAGAAAATGAAAAAAAGCTTTATCTTTTTAAATTTCTCATTATATCCAGTCAAATGGCGTATTACAAGTCGTATGTTGCTATTTGAAAACATTAATAGTTCTAAAGGCCAAGTGACTGCTATAACCTACACAACTCCGACCCCAGTAGAACAACTGGACCCAAAATTCATAGCAATGTAGATCTTATCAAAAGGAATCTGCATACCGAATTTCACTCCTTTGCATTCTACAGTATATACTATCAGAAGGTCCTCTCTAACTCCGGCCTCAGTGGGCCAATCAAACCAAAACTAAGTAGTGAATTAGTATGGAACAATCAGAATTTCAACCTTCTGCGTCAAATAATATAGAAAATATGAATGGGACAGACAGACAGACGGACATTGTAACACAAATAAGTAATTTCATTCTTCCGCTACTTTAATAAAAAATTTTCTACATGAAGACTTCTCATACTGCTCCTATTTTTATATCAATCAAACTAATAAAAGAATGTTTATCACTTTTCACACAAAATTTTCTCTTTGTATATTTAAAGAATATTTTTTTTCTTGGCTTCACAGAGGCATTTTTTTTTGTCGTAAATATCGTCGATTTAATTGGAGGGAGGGAGGGGAGGAATTCAAAATATTTGGTATTGGTCAAAAATAGTTATTGCATCTGTTTCATTGAGGCAAAAAGTTGAAGTGTCATCTAGAAGACTGATAATTTGAAAACCCTCATTTAAATTCTTCAGTGAACATCTCGAATGGAAAATTTATTAATTGATTTGACTAACAATTGTGAATACATTGAGCAACCCCTAGTACACAAATGGTGAAACCTAAATATCAAATGCATGTAATGAAGTTTAGCGACGGAAAAAAGTGAGATGTTTTACCGTGTTATTGAATTTAAAAATTTACAATAATTTAATTCCTTTATTCGTGATTTAATTTATTCTGAGAGAATAATAATTCACAATTTAACTTTAGTGCATATCAACGAAGAAATTTCTGTTATCTTGCGAATGCATAGAAGCCAATTCACTGTTCAACAATTCTTAAAAAAGTAAGATAAAAATGAAACTAATTCTTTATTATTTAATTATTCGACTGTCTTCGTGACATAGCATAAAAGATAGGCTAAATTTTCGTTTCCGTTAAGTCGTTTTTAGAAGTTATATGTTAGATATTTTTAACCCATATAAGCAACTGCGACATTAAAATAATTTGCCCAATGAAGAAATGACTGGGCGTGTCTAGTTAAATTTCCGATTTCAATTGCTAGACATTATTGCAAAATAAAATTAACAATATCTAACAATTGAAATTGGAAATTTAATACGATACGCTCATTCAAACTTTCCTTGAACAGAGTTTAGATCTACAGTTAGCGATGAACAGAGTCTGTTCTTGTTCCAGTACATCCTTTCAATAAATTGTAAAACATTATTGGGCTGAATAATTCTGTAATATACAGGGTGTTTTTGAATAGAGTACAGATTTTTTTGGGAGATGATAGAAGAGGTCCTTAGAAGTATTTATTGTCATATGAACATGGGGTCCCCGCAGCTCCGTTTACTTACAATACTGCATTGAACAATCAAATGACACCGGGACGCAGTGTGCGTTGGTAGGCCTAGATTATTTAATTTTTAACAATTAACACAAGCAATCTACTATAATAACTTTTAAAGTAATTGTTTGCAAAGAAATTTCAAGGTGCACGTGCTTGTTTGTTGAAAAGTCTTAGGACAAACTTCGTCAAGGAGATTCCATGTTTCCAACCCCTTTGTAAAATACGATTAGTCCATATGTAAATGAACTAATCGCATTCTGGGAAAGCAGTAGGTAAAGATTTGTTTTAAAAAGTTCACTTTATGTGTTAATTGTTAAAAATAAAATAATCTAGGCCTACCAATGCACACTGCGTCCCGGTGTCATGTGATTGTTCAATGCAGTATTGTAATCGTTCAGTAAAGGGATCCATAGTGCTGTTTCTATCGATAAAATTAGTAGAGACGTTACAACACAACAAAGGGAGAACAGAGTTTCCGACTAGTTTCGCCATTTATTCCCCGCTTAAAAAAAACAACCCTGGAACAGAGTTTTCGACTAGTTTTTTACACCCTGTATATTGATTAAAAAAATTGATGCACAGGCTAACGTCAAAGAACAATCTTTCATTGAATTCCGTACCATGTTAAGAAGTATTTTAATATTATCTGCGTTGGTGTGATATGTCTCAATAAGCCCATTATTATTCTTATTGGCTTAGCGTGTATCAGCGTCTTTTCAGAAAAGTACAGGAAAACCGAAGCGATATGTACAAAATAAGTGTAGTGAAAAGACAAAGGCGAATATTAGAAGAGAAGGGCTGGGACCACATCCCCGTCTAACTATGAACAAATAATTTCAAATTCCTTTCCTTTTTATTATTCGTATGATTGTTTAGGTTTTCCTTGTAATTCAGGTCGTTTATACGTTTACTTATAAATTAATTTTTTATTTTTTCTTAAGTTGGGTAAACAAGTAAATGGTGGATCCACCAAAATACACTAAAAAAGTAAAATGGTGTAATCCGTAAATATAAATAAATAAATAAATAAATAAATAAATAAATAAGGAAAAGGAAATGAGGTTGATGACTGCTGTTGCTTCCCGTTGCGATTATAGCTATAACGTGATTTATTTTTATTCTATTATAATTTCTATTTTAAAATAAAAGTTAAAAGTAAGTCATATAAGTAAGGATTATAGGAACAAGAAGCCACAGCAGTCATTAGCCTCATTTCCTTTTTCCTTTTTATTTATTTATTTGTTTATTTATTTATTTATTTATTGATTACACTATTTTACTTTTTTGGAGTATGTTGGTTGGTTCACCATTTACTTTAAAAAATTCTAGCATTTTAACTCTAAAAAAATACCATTTAGTTTCACCTGAATTTCATGTATCGAGAAAGCTTAAGGCTTTAGAATTAAACTATTAGTTTAAACTACAACTATGTTGGTAGAGGTAGTTGAATATTAAAATTCATAAGCCAGTCACCTCATTCGATTTTATGTCCGATATAAGTTGCAGCGGAATTGTCATAGTATAATGATGAATAAAACAATTCTTTTTTTTTTTTTTTTTTTTTTAAATTAAATTCCTTTTTGTTTAATTTACTAATTCGTTAGAGATCTCCAGCGCTCGCAATCTTTCGCCGTCAGGCGCATGTTCTTAATGGGTCATTCCACGTCACTTCAGGCAGGCATTGGCATTGACCTCTCGGATTTTTATGAAATTTGGTATATACAAGTGCCCTGGGAAGTTGGTAATGAATGCCAAATAATATTTTTTTTTTTCATTTTTTTATGAAAGTTACGGACATTTAAAATTTTCGAAATCTGAATGGGGGGCCTTATCTATGAAGTACTGTCAGGGATGGATGAAGGGAGTACTGTAACGTCGGATGTATTTTACTTAGAAAGATGTGATTGGTAACATATAAAAGCTCTTTAACTGTAGATTCTATATGAAATTTTTAAAGTTGTATTACGCATGCGCAAATATTTGAATTTAATAAAAATATTTTATTTATGCAAATTTCTCAAATGGTGGGTATTTTTTTTTTTTCGTTAAAAATTATTAATATCTTACACATACTTTCATAAAACAATACAAAAAATTCAAAACTGTGTTTTGCTCCGTTTTGAAGATATTAATTTTTAAAGCTCGAGTTCCAAGCCACAATCGCATGGCTAATCGAGCTTCAGTTCTTCAGATGGTCAAGGTATCATAAAAAATATAAATTTTGTGGTAATATCCGATTGTTTTAAGCATTCTACATCTGTTTTTTATTCCTTTCAATGTGAACTTATTAAGTTTTAAAAGAAAATTCAATAAATGTAGAGAAGATACGAGGGTTGATCGAAAAGTAATGCCTCCATGGCTATAACTTTTATATTTGTTAACCGATTTTCAAAATTCTTTTTGTATCTGATAATTACATTTGTCCTCTATGTAATGCACTATTCACTTTTTGACATTATCCCCATCCCTTTCCACGCATTGCACCAACGTGTGACCGCTTGGGTGAACCCGTTGAAGAGGAAGTCTGGGGTTGTTGTCGACACCAGGATTGAATGGCAGCTTTGCACTATCTTCTGCAGCACGATAACAATCGCCACACAGAATGGGTGTTGCAGCGCCTATAGTTCGAAGATGAACAACTACAGTTCAAAGTTGAAAGATCTTGCGACTTTCACTACTTCCCAAAGAAGAAAAAGCACCGTGAGGGACAATAATCTCTGATGACGAGATTAAAGAGCAGTTGCACGTTGTGAAACACTCTGCTCAATATGGCTGGTGAGATTTGCTGAATTTCAGTTGTGATTTCCTCCTTCAGCTCAGGCAAAGTGTGCGGATTGTTTGCATACACTTTACCTTTCAACGCACCCCAAAGGAAGAAATCGAAAGGTGTGTGGTCCGGTGAGCGTGCAGGTCAGATGCCACCGAGATGATTCGATCAGCAAAGACGTCCTGCAGAAAGTGCATTGATGTGTGTGTGCGCTACATGTTTCCATGCACTACTGCACACTAACTTTTGAATCACCCTGTATAATGAAGCCTGTATCAACTTCAGCTGCTTCTGCAATTCATCTCGTATATTTACTTTATTACTAACAATTCGATATCATAATGCAAATTTATATTTTCTTACTAAATTATCTTCTTATTTAACAGATGCTCATTACTTTTCTGACTTCTGAAAAAAAAATCTGAAGTTCTAAGAAACATTTTTCCTATTCATATAATTATTATTGTAATGCTACTATTGATTTAATTTTTTCGTGTAATTATGATTAATAATACTATTTATATAAATAATAAAACTTAAATGAATGAATGGTCCCAAGATTACACGCTTTCTCTTCCCTGTACGAGTAATCAAGTTCATACTACCTGACTCCCGCTGCTTGGAGCTCAAGCTTTAAAAATTAATATCTTCAAAACGGAACAAAACAGTTTTGAATTTTTTTTATTGTTTTTATGAAAGTATGTGGAAGATATTAATAATTTTTAACGAAAAAAATACCCACCATTTGAGAAATTTGCATTAATAAAATATTTTTATTAAATTCAAATATTTGCGCATGCGTAATAAAATTTTAAAAATTTCTTATAGAATCTACAGTTAAAAGCTTTCATATGTCACCAATCACATTTTTCTAAGTAAAATACAACCGAAGTTACAGTACATCATAGATAAGGCCCCCACTCAAATTTCGAAAATTTTAAATGTCCGTAACTTCCATAAAAATAAAAAAAAATAAAAAAATATTTGGCATTCATTACTAACTCTCTAGGGCAATTGTATATACCAAATTTCATTAAAATCCGAGAGGCCAGTGCCAAAACTATAAAATTACTGCCTGAATAGACGTGGAATGGCCCTAATAGTAATACCCAAGCGATTCGAACCCAGATTCTTCATCTAGTTTAGCCACTTGGTTCCAAGCCGACCCCTAGGTCTTTTACCCACCTGCTTGGAAAATAGCAACTGCTTAGGAAAAGGAGTTTGCGGAATCAGTATCACGTAGCCATAACAAAGCAACTGAGACCTTTTAATGCGGAGGAGTAGCGGCTCAATACTTCCTTACTGTGCTGGTGTGCACTCTTTCTTGTAGAGTAACACCTGCCACACCTCTTAGGAATCTCATTCCAGCCGCTTGCAATGGGATCGCAATCTTTCGGTCATTGCCATAAGTAAGAATTGGGACAAAGATAGATTTGATAATAGAGAACTTGGCTTTGTTCTTAGCTCGCGTTTCGTTACCACGGATCGCCCCAGTTCGCGTCTGTCACAGCTTGCATTACCAATCCGAGCATCCAATTCTTTACCCTGCCGTACGTCACTAACCATAACTAATTAATATACGAAGATAGATCCAAAAAAAAAGGTTATAAGTAGCAGCATTTGAAAAGTAATTATTGTGGAGAGAATATTTTTTCCCCAGAGTGGAGACAGATGGCGCTAGTTGTCTTACAGAAGTTTAATACCCGTCGATCATTTTCAATCATTTCTTCAACGTGTACCGTGTTGATTTCTGTCACTGAAGAACTTGGACGGCTGCTTCCTGCCCTATTGGACGACGGAATTCTATTATAATTAACTACTTATAATAAGCTTATAATTTGTCCAATGCTCCCGGCCTTCAATTAACTCGAAACCGTGTCACATATTATAATGTTTTGCTTAGTGCCAACCGTTTAGATCAATTCATTTAATTTATTCATTTAATTCATTTAATTAATCTAGAATCCAATACGTCCATCCAGAGCCTGTATAGCCTGAGGCTGACGAGTTGGGTCTCTGGATGGACCTGGATTAACGACTGCTGTATGATGGTCAAAGTAGCCGGGGGGGGGGGGTGATCGTGAGTCGCTGATGAGTCGCCCATCCAGTGACTAGCTGTGCCTGAATTAGCTTCGATTTCAGAGTTTTATTTTAAATACCATTTCTTTTTCGGTACTTTTTATCAATTTGTATTTTAAAAGAATACAATGCAGGACTGTCCAATTAGTGCCCATCCTAATCATTCATCCAAAGAAGATTTACGGTACACCCATTATTACCGTTCGTCTAACAACGTATTGCTACTTCGAAAGCAAACGAGCCGTTTATTTGAAAGTGTTCTAAGTCCATTTTCCGATAACATCAGTTGTTATAATGTTACAATTTTACTTTATTTTTTCATTTTACAACTTTCATTTTATTGTCTTAATGCTTTATTGCAGTTTCTTTTTTCCCATTGAAATTTGGAATTCAAGAAAAATTTACAGTAACTGACAGTTAATTTTTGTGGACATCAAAGGGGTTTTATTTAAAATATTAGAGAAACGAGAATAAAATATGAAGTTTATGACACGAATTGCTTTTAAATAGATTTTTTGTGTACCAGCCCGAAATATATAAAATATTTTCCTTTCTTTTTTAGTGATTACATTATTATTATTATTATTATCATTATTATTATTATTATTATTATTATTATTATTATTATTATTGTTGTTATTAATGAGTGGAAGTTCCAAACTGCATTCCTCTTAAGGCATTTTTAATAGATTACATGAGAAATGAGCATTTTCTACGGATGTATTCCGATATAATTTATTACTTTGTGCAAAGAGGTAGAAGAAAAACTTTAATTTTGGAGGCAATTATCATTTGTCAAAAAAAAGGTTGCTGAATTTTTTTAAACTTATTTTTCTTCCCCTCATCTCTCGGTCGTCCTTCAGTTTTTTTTGCTTGAAAGTAGTAAAAAGATAATTTTTTTTTCATCCCTTTGGTTTAAGAACTCTATTCGAAAAGTCTTTAAGGTGTGAAAATCCTGAATTTTTACCGAACGGAAACTGACGTTGCGGCGTCTAATTACATTCTCTTATGAAGTTGTAGTCGATGGAGGTGGTTGTAAGGGTTTTTTTCCTCCTCCTTTCTTTTATGTTCCTTGATTATTATTAGCAGGATTTCCCCTCCTCCTTTTCCATATTAACGATTTGTTCTTGTTTGTTTCGACCGTTTTCTTTTGCTCCTGTATTCCGGTAATGAAGGGTCTGGAGTTCGAAGAAACGTTAAAACCTACACCTGAAGAAGCATTTGACTTTCTTTTTTTCTGGCAACTTTTTTTCTCTCATTTTGTACATATATTACTTTGTTTTTTGTTAGCTTCTGTATGCTCTCGAACTGTTCTTGAGTAGGTTTTAATTTGTGGGAAAAAATTTTTGACCCAAACGTTAACTGCTATGAAGGATATGAGAGTTACCCTTTACACTTTTCTGTCGTGCCATTAGTGTCTAACGTAAACACATCTATCTTGATTTGAAAAAAAAAATGACAAACAGTTTTTAAATTAATGAGTAAGATTTTAGAAATCGGTGGCTTAATTAATTTTATTAAGAGGGAAAAGTCCTATATTATTTGTCATGTTTAATTTTTATTTTATATATTTTAATTACCATAAAGTTTTTGTTCGGGAAAGGATAATTACTGTTAATGCGTGTATTTTCAATAGCTTTTTGAAACTGTTTGATTTAAATAATTTTTCTGGTTTGATAACGCAATAACTTTGGTTTAAGTTTCAGTACTATACAGCTGATGACTACTCTTTTGCCATATTATCTTCTCCTTGCCCCCCTCTTCTCAATTTTTTTCCCTTTGTAAAAACATCACTGATAAGAAAAGCATGAAACACTAAATTAGGAGCCTGTCTGAGGTTTCCTGAAAATAAGATTCAGTTTGGGTGGCATTGTCACAGTTCCAAAAACGACTTGGTAATATATCAAACAATAAAGGCTGCATTCATCGCATAGTGATTTTTGTGAAGCAGCAACCGAGTTGTTTACCGGCACGTTAATCAATTTCGAGAAAGTTCAGCAGTGGAAACGCTTCAGTTATAAAGTGATATGTAACGTATTATTTTGGGGCTTGTGAGAATTCTTTGGAGTATTGCTTTATTTGTGTAATGCTTCTATATAAAAAAGACAATAGTTTTTTGTGAAAAGGGCTTGGCGCATTTGGGCGGATGCATAAAAACCTTACAAGCGGCGAAACATATCTGCATATTCTTTAATTAACCGAGTCATATAAGTTATTCACGAATTAGGTTGATAATGCCCGTACAAGTCCTTATGTAGCATAAAAAGTAAAGTTTACACTTAATATGGCAATAGCATTTTCCGAATTAAAATTAGAATTCGTTGCGACAATTAATACCGCGGTGATTTTCTTTTCTGTCTTTTGGAATTAATGTTTTTATTTTGAAATTTTTTTCGTAATATGAAATATATACAGGGTGGCCCAAAAATAACTTACTCACTTTGAGAGCTGATAACGTTTTTATTAATGAAGAGATTATTATAATATTTTAACATGTTCATATTGGCTTAATGCAGAGACGTTTCCAATCATAAAATATCCAAATAAAGGATTTACATTTTTCATTGGATAACCTGCTGGATGTGGCTATCTTTCTCTTCTATCACCAAATTTAAGCAGTTAACGATATCGAAAACGGCAGATTGCAACATTGGCTGTGAGATATGAGCTACTCTCTTCTGATGGAGTCATTTAGGTCACAAAGAGTTGTTGGTCTGGTAAGTTAATAACCAATAAGGTAACACACGTTCGCGGCCGAATAACTAAGCAGTATGCCAGTATGAACATGTTAAAATACCATTATAATCTGTTCATTAATAAAACTGTTATTAGCTCTCAAAGTGAGTATTTTTTTTTTGGGCCACCCTGTGTATCTCAAATAAGACGGCATTCTGACATTTGATTAAATGTGCAGATAGCACAATAGGGAAATTTTAATTTGCGTTTATTGTTTTAAGAAAGAGTTCAGGGTTCCTCAGGGATCGTCAAGAGGTTGGGAATTAGTAGTTAAAGATTTCAAAGGTCGTAAAAAAAAAGCACACGCATCTTTGAAGATACGCAATATATGCTTGGGCTGTTGTGAAGATTGGCATTACTGGATGTGGAATAGTGTGAAAACAGGCACTATGGAGTGAGTCTTATCAGTGAGCCTGAAATCAGATAAACGATGCCATCTCAAAGTGTAATTTCGATTCCCCGCCACTTGAACAGCTTTTGAAGAAGTGAAATCGTAGGAGAATGTTGAATGTCGCTTATAAGCTAATTTAGTTTAGCTTTATAAGAAATTAATAAATGAAAACTGAAATTAATGCTCCAAGCTTTATGATGATATTATTGAAAAAAAAAATGGAAAGAAAAGTTCTGCGACCTGGATTCGAACCAGGAACCGTTCGAGTCAAGAAGGTGTTGTAAGAAAAAGTCAGGGAACAGGGAAATACAAGCTTATAAAAACAGTCGTAGTTAATGAACATTATTGGAGACGGAAACACGAGTAACAATTAGAATATCATAGACACGGTATAGAAAACTGTCTCCAAGTGTCCTAAAGACTACTTTCCATCTTGACTACCTTGTAGTCTTCAGGACATTGGAGACAGCCTTGCTGTACCGCCTTCGTGATAGCCCAATTGACACTCGTGGTTCTTGGTTCGAATCCAAGTCGCGGAATCTTTCCTTCCATTTTTCCAATTAATATCATTAGTTTAAATGACAAATTGAAAAGGGAAGGAAAAATTCCGCGACCTGGATTCGAACCAGGGACCATGCCTATCGCTGACACTGCTCTTACCAACTGAGCTACCGCGACTTTTCCTTCCCTTTTCAATTTGTCATTTCGATATGTTTGAAGATTTATCTTCAGTTTATTATCTTATGTTTGAATCATTAGTTTAGCTTATTACGGTTGCAAAATTTGAAATTTGCAGTGCAATGATAATTTGAACATTCAGCTTTTATGATACCATTTAATGAGGGGAATATCTGTTGCTGTAAGACTTATTATGATATTGAAGAGAAGGATTGACTGATTTCTCCAGATTCCCAATCTTAATCATGTTTAGGATAAAAAGACCGTCTTATATGTCCATTTCTTAAATTGTTTGTCTTCCTTCAGTGTATTATATCCACAGTTTCCTGGTTATTATTGTCATGGCTTCTCAAGCTCCTTCTAATAGTGATCTCAACAGGATCGTAAGTATCAATCTTAAAATTAAATTTATTAGGGCTGATATTTCCTTCCTCCTAAGGTGTAAGAAATTTTCAATTTTACCCAAATTTGTCAACAAACTTTGCTTCACTGGTCATTCCAACTCTTGCACTAATAAGGCTTCATTTTTCGTTAAACTTAAAAGGTTAGATTTAGAAATTTCTTTGCTGTACAAGAAACTAGCTGTTATTGAAATTGACGCTAAAAAATTACACTTGGCCTACAGTAATTCTCTCCTCCCGAGTCCTAGTTTCCATGTTTAGGATAATTTAACATTTCAGTAGAAGATAAACCTTTTCATTTATCTTCGCACGTTGCTCTCGTTAATTATCCTCACTCTAGAATCATTTTTGAAGCATTTGTGGATGTCGGTAGCAGTAAATGACGATTCGCATCACATGAATTAATAGTATATTTGTCCAACTTAAGTGCGTCACTAATAAATTACGAGACTTTCATAAAATTTGTTTCCAAATTTCCAAACGTGTGGCGAGTATAATTGATGCAACAGATGGCCATCGTGAGATCAGGAGTATATAAACAGTCATTTTTTGTAATAACCCAATTTTACCACATGTAACCGAAAGTCATTTTAAGATAGAGTTTTCATTTTAAAATTTTCATAAAGAATTGTTATTATTTAACATTTACTATTGATATTTTTAGTGTGTTTCATTCAATTCAAAGAGTCTTAAATCCTGTTTTGATGTTTCCTAAGATATGATAGTATATTCATGCAGAAATACTTACTTACATTAAACATTTTTTAAATTTATTTATTAAAGAATGACATCTAAAGAAGAAAGGCTTTCCGAAACGAAAATTAGAGATGAATTTTTCCAGGAAGTCGTGAGTTTTTTTTTTTTTAATTTCGATATTTTAAAATTATTAGAAGTAAAGAAAGAATTAATACTGATTTTTAATGGCTGGAGCCAACACGGAGTTTTATTACATTTTGTATGTGCTATTTTTGATTATATTTCAGTGAACTATAATTTTTTTGGTTTTTATACATTCACCCACTTTATAATCGGAGTTTTCAGAAAGAATTTATTCATTTGATCTTAATTGTAATACATAATTTCTGTTTTGTTTTATTATCTTTAAATTTTCCTTGAAAGGATCAAAGCCAAGCGAGCATGCGATTTCTGAATGTAAATCATGTGTAAACGATCTTGTTTACTGGTTTCCCCCTCCTCTTATGCACCTTTATTGGCAAACTAAATATTGACTTTGAAGTAATAAAAACTGCATCTTCAGATTGGAAGAACAACTATGAAAATAAAAGCTACATAATTGTTTTGCGTTTTTACTGCCTTTTCAAGGAAATAAAAATCCCATTGGAAGTGTTTGCTGTTTTATGTTGTTTTACTGGTTAGCAATGAGCAGTTTGTTTTAACAACTGCTGAGCCGTTATTTGAACTCAGTTTTTAAACCCCCATGCATTAATAAATACAGGATGGCCTTAAAGTCTGGTCGCATATGGAAATTCACAATTAAAGAAGATTAATATGTTTATATGATTTTTTTATACTGGGTGGTATGCATTGAAGTGGCCCTCTGTTATGACCGGTGCTCACGCCCATTGAAAAGTATCAACTCCAACGTTCTTCCTTTGTCAGTAATATCTTTACTATCTCTCAAGGAAGCCTGTAAAAAAATTTAAAAATAACAGTTGGTCATTAGAATATTGATTACATAATATTATTATCAGAAATCATTAAGAATGCATGACTGTCTAGCTGTTGTACAGCTTCTAGTGGCTTTGTGTCCAAACTTTATAACCACATTATTTGCGTGGACTCCAGAGGATTCTTTTTCTATAAAGTTCTTTCAGGAAATATTTTCAGCGACTTATGATAAAATTTTGTTATACAGTGATGTTTATATTTTTAATTCTATTCTGTAGATTTTTATTACGAAAATAATTTGATGCTAGTAAGTGTCGACACCTTTCGCAGACTATTTCATAAGTGAATATAGAGTGATTTCGTCAGAATTTAGTGTCATACTAATTAAGACTAAACTTTGAGTAATCGATTATTAATTTAATAAATTAACCAAGAAAACTTAATATCTAAATTGTATGAAGCACCATCGTTAACACACAGTACTGTGGTTTTACAACTAAAATTTATGGACCAAGATTTCTTGATTAGCAGCTTAATCGTATATGGGTTTATTTGCATAAATAAATTGCTCTAACATTTATACAGTTAGGAAAACAATATTCTGCAGACATTTATTCTATCAAAATCATTCCCTTATGTCATCTATAAAATTTATGAAGATAGTTGTATTTTTGGAAGTTTAATAAGCCTGAGTATTACTCCCAGAATCGGTATCATTGATAACACTATTCTACAGGTAAAAAGTTGCGGACATGAAAACAGCTCATCTTAATGAGCATGGGAGGAAATCGAGTTTCGCTTATTGACGTCCTTCACGCCATAAATGGGGGCACATTGAAATTTATTAAGACATGCTAAGAAACTTTTTGAGTTTCTCTTTGTGAATAAAAAAAATTACGTTAAAATCTGTAACACTTTTTGAGTAATAAACATGTATAATACGGGAGATAATTTAGAAACACCCTGTACATCTGGGTCATTAAAATGTCTTATTGTGGGATTATGGTTTCGTGTTGTTGTTTCTGATAGTGGTGTCCACTGTTTTTGGCGTGCACACATTTGCATGACCATTGTAAAAAGATTGATTTCTGCAATTTAAATTAAATTCGATTCTAATTTGAAACTGTGCTAATCTTAGCATTTGAGAGGCTGAAATGAGAAATTTACCCATCGAGTTTTATTTCATCGAAGTATTAAAGTTAAATCACTCTGATCTGAAGCCCGAACATTTTTTAATCGACGTTTCTTAAATCCATGAACTTTGTACAGGGTAGCGCAAGAAACGTCATGCTCTAAAACTGTACAGCTGGGACTATAATAAACTGGAATGTGCACAGTTAACCATTTTGTAGGATATCTACAATGTGTCTACCTTGTTGGTGTACAACTTCTTCGAGATGTACCACTTCATGACACAGCTCCTCTGCCAATCTCTGAAAAACAGTCACGATGGATGAATGCATTTGCATGATAGTTTCTGATTTATTGCTGTAGACTTCTTCAAATGTCCCCGCAAGAAGAAATCGTAGGAGTTAATGTCGAGGCATTGTGATTCTGTGCGGCGGCCATCTAACAGCCTCGATAATAAACGCTGTGACTTCTTCTTGCAGGAACATGACACTTTGCTGCAATAAACCAAAAAATCTGATAATGCAAGAAACTGCGAGCGGTCAGCGTGACTTTCTTCCAGAGATTTAAGAGGAATTTTGTGGTAAACGTGCTCAGAAAGTGGGGCTTGTTTCGAAGATGTTGTACACCAACAAGATGGATATATTGGATACATCCTGTTTACTAGCTAAAAATGGACATTCCAATGAGCATTATAATAACTAATATGGAATATAATTGGTGTAAGCCATTTTTACTGTTTGACATTTTGTGCATTACCCTGTAATTGCTTTACTTCAAGTCCCACTTAAAATACAGTTTCTTCTGTTCATATTGCCGTTTTGAAGTTATTTTTTTTTTAATTAACCCATTTCATGTTGTCATTTTATATCTTAGGGTTTAGCATTATAATTTTTTTAATTGCTTAAAAATCGCTTCTACTGCTTTTAATATATACACTGGATGATGAGAAAATAACATACATAATGTTATAATGCTTATATGACTCTGCTGAACACCGGATACGGTTATTAACAGTTTCAGTAATGGGAAATATATAATTTAATGCAAAAAAGAAGGTAGTGGTGAACATTGCTAGGGTTTCTACACGCATACATCTGGGAAAATGTTTTCCCCTATAATAAACGCCCATTTTTCTGTGAAGTTCAAATACTTTTATCATATTATTTTTTCATTCTTATTATCATTATTATTACAAAATGCAATCCTCCCACTAGTGATCACAGGCCTGAGTGATCAGGCCTATTGAATTCCTCTTAGTTAAAGGATATGGCTCGCCTTTGAAAGCTCGTTGATAATGAGTAGGCTACGAATATAATATGAATGCGTGAAAGAGACTTCGCAATACATATAAAAGAAGAAAAGCGAGGGGGTGGGTGGGGGCACGTTTTTATCTAAACTCATTGGCCACTTTTTAAATGAATACTTTTTCAAGAGGGTGCAAGGTGAGCGTTTGGAGCCGACTCAACAGGCTCTTCCCTCCTTCGCCTCCTTATTTGTTTGCGTGCATGGAATTTTCTCCCATCTTTCCTTTTTATTTTCGGATTAACAAATAAACAGTGACATAAAAATTCGAGCTACAATGACGTGAAAATAAAACTCCTCCCATCGTGATTTCAGTTGGCCGAGGTTTTAATGACTGTAGCCAATCAGAAGAAACTGTTTAGCCTCGTCTCTCAGGCCGCTTTTCTTTTAACCCTTTCTGGGAAATCGTGTCGTAATAATGTCGTTTTTTTCCCCTTTCACCACGCAAATGTGTTTGGTTGTTGAATTTTTTGTGTTAAAAAGGAACAATTCTTCATACTGAGGTTCCGTCTCCTTGAGCTTTCCCTCCTACACTCAAAATTTAAAAAAAAAATTAGATACATAATTTGATAATTTGCTTTCTTCAAAAGATTAGGAAGGTTAGAACGAAACGCACAAAATTTCAAGAAAACATATTCCTCAATATTTCTAATTAGAAAATAATAATAATATTCAGTCATCTTAATAGTTAAAGATGATTCTTTCTTTCGCTGGCATAGAATGATTGTTCTAAATGGCCTCACGAAATCATATTTGAGTAATCCCATAAGGGAAAGAAATGTTATTAAAAACTTATAAAGGTTCAATAACCTTTCTAATAAAGATTTGCATTTAAAATATGCCTGTCTTTATAAAGGGGATATGCTTTAGAAAAACTTAATAAATAAGCAACGTTTATAAATGGTTCCAATTAAAACTTAATTCCAACCATGCATCTTTTAACTTACTAAGAACTATTTAGCAAAAAAATTAATTTTAAAAATTCAATTTATTATATTGCGTAAAATTCCAAACAAAACCATTCGACTTTCTTTTAAAAATTCCATTAATTTTAACTTAGATTGGAGGCCCACACACGACCACCAGAACGAAGTAAATTAATAAATTTTTCTATCAACTCGCCAAATGAAATCAAGAAGCTTTTTTACAACGAAGTTTTTAATATCCTTAAATTCATCTCGTTGATTTGTTTAGATGATATGAAGGAGAGGGAGACATTAATATTGAAAGGAAAAAACTGGGGGCAAATAAAAAAAAAAAGAGGGGTCTGTACATACAATTCGTTCTGACACGGGTTTACAATGAGAATTTTTTAGTGTGTAATAAAAACTTTTATGGCCAACAAGGAGATGGAGACAGAGACGTGTGCATTATTATTGCTTTTTCTTAATGACTATAAGAATACATCAAATCATAATGGAAAATGTAATATCCTTTTTTCCCCTCTCACACGGAGTCTCTCCTAATAACATGAATACAGTAGATAGAGTTACGTGTGACAATTCTTAAACTTTCTAAACAGTTCCATTTAAAAACGAGCTAGGTAATTGAGTGTTTTAGAGCTCCTTTTGATTCAAGCTCTTATATAAAAGATGGAGCAAATGAATCCCTCTTCGTCCGTTTAATTCAACGTATTTCAGTAAATAAGTGGAAGGGCTTATTATTTTTGCGATGATAACTGAGCCTGAGAACTGGATGATTTATGTGGCTTTCGTTCTTGAAATGGTGGTGGATTCTTTCTCCCTTCTTCTTTCTTTAGTTTACATCCTTGTTTCTTATACTGTATGTTGGGAACTAGTAATTATTAAATTTTCTATTATGTTGGCATTGAACGATAGGGAGATAAAACCTATATTTATTAATTTAAGTTTTCATAACTTCTTCGTCTTTCCTATGGTTGTAACTCAAGTGTTATGGTAACCAAAACCATTAAAAAGTATTTTTGGTTATCTTGGAGAAGTTATCATTTCCCCGTTTATTAACATGGTAATATATTCAAACCATAATAAACAGAGGAAAAACTATTTATCCTTTAATGCCTTGCATATACATTTCACTTATATCTCTCAACAAGTAGCTTATATTTCTTACAATTAGTGACTTGGGACATTTTATTCATGATATTTTGTAGAATGCTTTGAAAATAGGCTAATACGTTTTTAGTATTGAGTATCGTGATTATTCTTAAGAACAGTATCGAAATAAGTCTTAATTCATTAAGAATTATTTATTCTTTATCGTCGATTTTATTCACTGTATTCCGTCCATATTAAATAGTTATTTTAAATGAGTACGAGTTCAGTTCTACGTGATTCCTCAACCTTCATTCAACTCTCCGACTATCTTTTGAACCATTCTAAATTTTATTTAGCAATAGTATTAAATTAAAACTTCACTAAATCTTTATTTTTTTTTGTGCTCAATTCTTTTGTTTTTCCCTTCCTTAATGGTAAGCTACAACCTTTATTTTCAAGTTATACTTGTAATGAAATCATAGAGCTAAATCACATTAAGATTTGAAATCCCATCATAAGTTAGACAGAAATAAGACTTGATAGGTGAGGTTTTATAGTAAAATTCTTTTTCCATTGCATTTTGGCCAGTTAAATATAGAGCTCCGTGTTAAACAGTTGATGGAAATAATTATCCGAACCTTTTATCAGTTACCATCACGGTCTATAGATATTCATGGTCATCGAGCTCCATTGTTAAAATGAAGCTAAAGTTTCTAGCTCCCAATAGGGCGGGAACTCTATTGAAAAGTGGCGCTGCATGTATAATCGGCCCAAAAACGCCTGCAGCGCCGCCCTATCGACAGACAGAAATTTTACTTTCATTTTCAGTTTCAATGAAAAACCCCTACCGCAGGTCACGGTCGGCCCTGATGCGATCTATGCGGCACCTGGCGCGATCTGTTTTCCTTAGCTTCTCGAAACAATGGAAAATGGCCGAAGCTCGATGACCATGAATATCTATAGACCCTCGATAAAAGTCGCGAAAAGTTATTCCAGGATGACCGCTTAGTTCTGATATTCTTTGTACCCAATAACTGAAGTTTACTATTGAGTATTACTGACTTTTTCGTTTATATTCAAATTCTGATATAGCAAAATTTCGCCAAACAAACAGCCCGAGCAACGCCGTTTGACGAGGAATCTGACTTCGTTTGCAAATAGAAAGAATATTCTGTGGTTACCATATAAACTAACTATGCATTTCTTAATAATATTTGATACTTAACCAAGTTACAATTCTTGTTGTTCACAGTGGTATAAAGAAATTTTATTATAAACTTTTGAATAATTGAAGTCACTAACAGGACAAGCAACATTTTTGCCTAAACTGAGATATTTGGCGGTATACTTCTACAATCTGTGAAAAGAGTATCTTGAGTCTTGAACAGATGCCATCTCAGTTCAGTGATTTCTGTTATTCCCAATACTCGATATACATTATTATAGTGTAAATCTGAAATATAATAATGGTTATATCTCAAAACTTTGTTTTTGTGGCTTGTCTTTTTAATGCCCCAAACCCTTCAATGAATTCCGTCTTTGTTAAATATGGTGATATCACCTTAACTATTGATTTGTACTAGAAATAACGAGGCAGTGTGTACTTTCAATACTTTGTTTTAGATGTTCACTTTTTATTAAGAAATCGTCCATAAACACACCAGAGAGATGTAGATGAGTAGGACGACTTTAACCTAAATCGATTTGTTTTAAATCTAAGATAAATTATTATTTTAAATCTGAATACTAAGATTTCAAAATGAACTATCATTGAATTTTATTATATTCTTCATGTACATTGAATTTCATTTACTAATTTTACTCAGAAAGGTCATTCCCCTTACCAAGCCCTCTTAGAGAATCTGTTTGAAAGGTCAATGAAAAGAATGTTTTGTACATCAAAAAGGCCCTATATTTATTTCTACGTTTTGATAATAGATGGCGAAAATTGGAATTAAAATCTATAGAGTCCAACAGAAAACTATCAAAATTTTATGTGATGTCTGAAATAGTTTAATTTAAATCTTTATTTTCTCCGAAAACAATGTGTAATGTATAATATTCATTTTTACTTGAAAAATTAAAGATTGAGATAATAATAGGAGAGAAATGAAGTGAAAATCAAAATAATACTTTTATTTATTATCATTTGTAATCGCATTTAATTAAGCTATTTTATACTTAATTATAAATTATGCATATCTCTTTAAGTGCATTCTTAAATTTCGAGTAGCTTGCTCTTGTATAATTTTTTTAAGTTTTAATCTAATTTATTTGACATGTAGCTGTAGCTCTCGAATTACGCTTTCCTTTTATCACGAATATTATTGAATTTAACTACTACTTTAACACTTTCACGACTAACTAATGCATTTTCCTTTTTCCTTTAATGCAATAAACTTAAATTTTTTCTCCATAATTTATTTTCCCCCCTCTCAACTTTAAAATTTCCAGCACATCCAAAGCGGTTTTTTCAAATGCGTCTTCTCTTTTTCCACAGAGTCTCCAAGAAAGATTCTTTTATATAGTGTTTTCCCGACTTAATGGCCTGTTTCATTCACTTGGTTTCATTTTGCAACATTTTTCTCCCTTTAATCATGGCCATCACTCGTTGTTTATGGGACCCTTTCCAAGAAGCCACTGATAAGGCGACAGACAGACACACAGACACAACAACAAACTCCCTTGAACTCCCCAACAAAACTGTTTAGACTGAGTAAGAGTGTGTTGGCCAAGGCAAAATAATCAACTGAACCGACTTTTTTATGGTGGAAAAAGTACTTACAATGTTTGCTAAGAAGGAAATGGAAGGAGGGAGAGATGGACACAAATTAAAAAAAAAAGAAGAACCAACACCCGAAACTCTTTAACTGGTTATCCTTAAACTCATTTGGCTAAAATGAAAATAAATTCATTTAGCTCCTTCTTTTTTGTGTTTTTTTCTTCTTCCTCAGTTCATTATTTTGTAATAAGTCATCTTCAAGTGCTCTGCTCCTATCTCACATCACACAATGCATTTATGGTAAATAATATTAATATTTACTAACTGTAATTAGCTTTCATTTGATAAAGATGTTAAACGGTTTTAGTAATTGGTTCTCAAAAGTTTCATTCAAGCTGCTTTAAAAATACCACACTGAACTTGATATTGCAATTAAGTTGCGACTTATCTAATTACCACAGAATTTTTTAACTTATTATCTGAATATGACTTCAGAAAAAAAAATTTCGAAACTAAATTCTTGTGTGTCATAATCCGAAGTTGCAGATACGATTTGGTGTGTATTAAATACACACTGAAACAGCAAACTTCTTCTGGTTAATTGTTTATATTCATGTATTTCTTATAGATTTTGAAATATAAAAGCTGATGTTAGTATCAAAAACATACTGTACCGTACTTAAAAATGAATCTTTTAATAAATCTCAACAACAAAAACAACTAAATTAACCAGAAGAAGACTTAATTGAAGGACTTTCAGGTTTTACCTAGATTTAAATGAAATGTAACTGGGGAATTTAAAAAAATCCATAAATCCGTTATTTATTTACTTAATTAGGTAGTTAGTTAGTCAGTCAGTTAATTAATTAATTAATTAGTTAGTTGTTGTTGAGATTCATTAAAAAGATCATTTTAAATATTTACAATTATTTTTTTCTCAACATTTTAGAGAACTGTAGTTTATACTTGATAAATGTCAGAAATCTCATGTCAGAAATGACGTACTAAGTTTAGATAATGGCTTTGAATTAAAAGTTTAATTTTAACTTCAAAAAATTGAGGAAGTTAGCCATTTTTTCTATACATTCATTCTGGTGTTTAAATTTCTCAAAAGAACTATGCGGAAAAGAAATGAACTGCTCATCAAAAGTTCCCCAAGAGCTGTCAAGTGCCCATGTGAGAGTTTGTTTTTTTTTTCTTTTAATTTTTTGTATTAATCACGTGGACTCAGTTTTTGAAGTTCTAAATAGTTGTGTTAAGGGGGGGGGGGGGGGAGATCATTGTATGGAGTTCGTCAACTTTAAAGTTGTAGATATTCACGCTTGAAAATATGATATGTAGCGGTAGATTGTGCCTTCTTACTTAATTCACTATACTAAACTATTTAGTTATGGATAATAATTTTGGTTAAGGATCGTTGGTTATAGACATCTCAATCCATTGAGTGCCAATTAATTAGATTTTCTGATTAGAAATTAATGATAGACTTGATTCTCTGTCTGTTTTTCATATTGACGAACCTTTTTTTTTTTTAATCCCGTTTCATAATACATTGTACAAAAAAAGAAATTTTTTTATGAACCTATTGAAATGAATCGTTTTTCTTCCTTTTCCCCCAACTGGATACTCCATTACTTTATAGCGCATCTAATCAGCCATGAATATATGTGGCCCTTTGTAAAGGATCCGTTTCATTTTGGCGACGACCATTATCCACGATGAGTCTCTTCCACTGATCAGACGTGGTTACATTCTGTATAAAAGCCTCACCCTACGTGTGTAGACCGCTATATACTGATAGAATAGATCCCAGACCGAAATGAATGGATCTATCGGTTTAAGTTTACACAGAGCGTGATAGGAGGAGACCGCTTTGCATAAAATGGTCATCGCCTGAAAGGAAGAGAGAAAAAAATTATTATTAAAGGGAAAGGGAGAAGGAAAAAAAAAACGTTCGAAAGTCTTCATTGTCCGAAGTACCCGTGGCGAGTATGTAAATCCTGTTTCCGCCAATCACGATGGTTTCCTTTTCGACTCGGTTCTTGGAGCGTTACGTCACTTGGGCCAAACAGCTGCTCAACTCTCTCGGCACATTAACTCCGAACTGAGACATGACTGAGGGGCGCATTTGGGCAAGGGAAGGGAGGGGTGTCGGGGAAGAAAATCGTCGGCTAGATAATAGGGGTGGTTTTCAATGCATTGATACAAGGGTTCGCTACTGTTTCAAAAAGGAACCCCGCACGACCTGGCTAATCTCCCTGGCCGCCGTGCAGCTGGCCAAACAAGACGGACGGGCACCGGCTTTTTTCCGTGACTATTTGGATTTCGTCTTTTGGCCTCTTTCAAGGCCTTGTTCCGGTCAAAAGAACAGGACTAATCCTTAATAAGACCCCGGGTTCCTTCGTTCCCTGCCCATCAGCGAAAAATAATACGTGGCATTCCACTCGGGCAGAAACGGAAAAACGCCTTTTTAACCTGTCACTGTTATTGTTCCACTGGTTTTATGTCTCTCTATACAGAACCATCGCGTTGTTCTTAATTTGGTCTGGCATAATCTCTTTCGTCCATTGGTAATGCTTACTTTTGTTGACGTTCTAGTAAGATGAAATCCTATCGGAGACGGTGAAACATACCTTTCTCTCGTCTTTCTTTTTTGTATTCTCACATTGTATTCACTTGCTATCTCCAGTAATCTAGACATTAGAGGCCTACTATTCATGGCAAAGGTCGCGCGTTCAAATCCAGTTCTAGGCGTGCCTTAATTCTTCTATATTGTTGTCGTCTTATTCTCGCCTGTTTATTCAAAATCAAATTAGGAAATGATTTGGTTAATGACATTTTAACCATAATATTTTTTTTTCCTTTTTGTTATTCTTATTATAAAATTCTCTTATTCAAAACTTATCAAATAGATAATTATGATCACATTAGTGAAATAGTATATAACAAACCTCAACTCAAAACCAGAAAACTAAAATTTAATTCCATTTCTTATAAACAATTAAAATTAAATTAAATAATTTTT
Organism: Rhysida immarginata; assembly: GCA_023313115.1. Taxonomy (NCBI): domain Eukaryota; kingdom Metazoa; phylum Arthropoda; class Chilopoda; order Scolopendromorpha; family Scolopendridae; genus Rhysida; species Rhysida immarginata. The sequence goes on from JAHWFO010063991.1 coordinate 1,627,746, forward strand.
AAATTATGAGAATGTCAATATCAAGTCTCATAAATATTCAATAGTTATTCACTTTCTTTAAATTTACTTGGATATTAATGTCTTCGTGTGGGAATTTTGATGGTGAAAATGTATCCAAATGGTCCAAAATATTATTTAAAAATGTGTTGATGTTTTTTGTTTTTTTTTAAAGTCATCTATGTGGATTCTATGATACTGTATTACCATTGAAGGTTGTACAATGAAGATAAGTACAAGTAAATTTAAAGGAAGGGAACAGCTTCCGGAACAAGTAATTTTACTTCATATTCATCCAAGATGCATCATTCCAAGTTGTTTGCTATATTATATGCAATATCTTACCATTGAAAGTTTCTAATGGACTATAATGGTGCCACAAAACATGTACCAGTTTGGACCAGTTAATTTTACTTCTAGTTATTGAATATTTATGAGATTTGATATTGACATTCTCAAAATTTAAATATATTATTTTTAATGTAATTTAATATTAATTTTTTTAATAAGAAATGGAATTGTTTTTTAGTTCAGGTCTAACTCACTGTTTCAAATTATTGAAAGGGTATCTATGTTTTATGAAAATTCTTTTCCGATTAAAATTCGGATATTACTATGCACATATTACTTTTTAGTAACTCTAGCTTAGTTTGAAAGATTGTACAGTCATCCTTCACATTATGAAAGATTGTGCAGTCATCTTAGTTTGAAAGTTTGTGCAGGTATTCTCACAACGCGGTTTCCATAGAACGTGGTATTCTCGTAATGCGGAACAAAAATATTGCGACAGCCCTCCCTCTTATAACGATACTCTTATAAAATAGTTTCTATATAATTGTATATAGTTTAATTAGATTATTGTAAGCAGTCTCCCTATAGGAAGAATTTCCCCGTCTTTTTTCATGGATGTACACCACAAGTTTTCAAGGAATTCCCCTGTAAATTCAGAATCCATGCAATATTACACCAAATAGCACAATTAGCACATGACTTTGTTTATCCAATTGCATTTCAAAACTGCCTATATAACGCAGTTTCCATATAACGCGGTTTAGGAGGTATTTGTGTATATTTAGGCTTCATTTCGAGCGTAAACATCAGTTTGATACTTTGGTCGTCATCCTGGGTGTTCAAAAAGATAATCAACAGTTGGCTGTAATACAAAAATCAGAGAAAACGATAAATAGGCCAAATTCATAAAAAATATTTTTATTCAAAAATTAATTTAAAACAATGAATAGTCTTCATTATGCAAGAGTCTTCTATTCTAAATTTTATAAATATTTTCTAATTATCACAAAGCCTTCAATTTATAAGGTAGCATTAATAAAGAAATACATTAGGAATTATTACAAATTTGCTTACGAAATGCCAAAAAAAGCAAGTTTTTATTGTTATATGAATTTCGTTTCATATCTTGTTTTATGAACTTATTGAAAATATTTTATTGTTTTATTGATGAACAGTGGCTAATTAGATGGTTTGGCTAATAAGTTATAAGTTATTTCGAATAACCACCTCCCCTCCCTAGGGAAGTGATGGTCCTGGGGTCTTTCTTATACTGAAGTTTGTAAATGTAAATTTGTATATGTAAAAGTATTGCAGTATTAAAATTTTTTACAATTTATCTAATTCGTAAATGTATAACCCCTGTAGCCCCCCCCCCTTTAAATCCGCCACTGTTGAAATATATCACATAACAGTACAAGAAATCTCTTAAAGAAATTAAAATAACTTATTTGAAAAGATAATGAAAGAAGAAAGTTTTAAGATATTCTTGAAATTGTCTAAAACTTCTGTCATTAAGAAAATGTGAATAAAAATAAATATTTTATATTCTGTCTTGTCACAGTCTAAGTTTATAGCGAGACCTGTTACAGGTAAAGTGATTAAGTACAGATGGGTTTCAATAAGCACTGGACTTTGGATTTTTTAAATTCATTTGTTTCTTTAAACCACTTATTAAAGATTTTTACAGTATTCCTATTTTGAACTTTCCAATTCGCACATTCTAATTGAAGGTATATGCATATTGATTATATCCTTTAGAGATATGTTCATTTAGCTTCCACACTATAGAGATACACTGCCTAATGAGAAATGAGAAAGCGAGAGAGATTGCTTCTCTCTCATTTCTCAAGGAAAGGAAAGGAAGGGGGGATGGTGTTAAGGAATAAAGCAAGCCTAATTTTCGCTGGCTAGACATCTTTAGACGTAACGAGATCAGTAGTCTGATTATGATGTGCGTGTGCTGTGTGTTTATTTTCTCCACTGGGCTGTTTTTGATTGGTTTTATTTTTCGTTCTCCTCTTCCCCGCCAGGTTGGAGCAGCGGCGCGGCCAAGGCCTGAGCAAGAGGGCAGTGATTAGTTTGACCTTAGACGAGCCTCGATGATGAGCCCATGAGGGTGGACGGGGCGAAACCATTCGATCAGGGGACGACTACTCCCCCTTTTCCTATCCTAGCCTTCTCCCCCTCTTCATTTGTCTTCTCCAATGGGTGTGGAGTTGGACCCATCGTTAGGCGTGCCACTGCCCTCTCTCTCTCTCTCTCTCTCTCTCTCTCTCTCTCTCTCTCTCTCTCTATCGTCCTACAAGAGGCGAAAAACAAGAAAGATAGTCTTGGGAAATTGTTTTGACTAAAATTCAAAGCCATCGTATTGCATTCATTATAAGTTGGAATTTTTCAGGGGAGGGAGAGAAAGTAGAAAGAGTAATTGCACTCCGAGCACGTCCATGCGAAACTCATCACCCCCCTGAAAAAAGAAAAGAAAAAAATAACACGAAGCAGATCCAGTTTAGTATGCGTTCGAATTCTCATTATCTAGATAATAATAAACCTAGACATCCTTTTTTCCCCTCTTTCCTTAATGTTAAGGTAAATACGCTTTTCAAGACAGGTTCTCTCCACTTTTCCTGAAATTGAAAATGGATTCCACGTTATTCAGGTTGCTCTGGAGGTTTAAGCATCCACTCTGCCTGTTTTGGGAGACTTTCCGAAAATGTGAAATTCATTGAAATGCAGCAATTCCACGTGTTGCTTCCTGTGATGAAGACCTGGAATGAATAAAACTGAAATTTGTTGACAAAGTATACTTTTAGATTCGGTGTTCTGACAATTTAGTCGTTAAGTTCATCATGTTAATCATTCCCTAAATGCATGTAAAAACAAACACCCTATTACTATAAGAAAACAGCTGAGATATGAAACGCCGGGTACGTATTTCGAAGATTGAGTATCCTTCATATACAGGCAATTCTACAAACAGTTCCTTCTTATTTTTTCATCATCTCATTCATTCTATTCTGGTTTATGTATAATTCCACTCAGAGAAGTTGATAGTTTAAGGACCATTTCAATACCTGCTTCTTCATAAATTTCGGTAGGTGATCCGCTAAACTGTTTGGTAAAACTGTTTTACCATCTTGAGCGCTTTGGTGCCTTGGAAGTTTGGTGTTTTCCTAAACTGTTAAAAGTTTACGATCTAACTAAGGCTTTTTGGGGAACCAAATATTATTGAGATATGGAACATTTGGTTATAACAATATCAGTGATAACTCGGTTGAGAAAGAAGATAGTCAGCCGGCTCTAAAAGCTTCAAGAAGCAGGAAATGTCTTCATCCTAAATTGGACACAGAATGGAGACCATGATCTTCAACGCTCGCCTTTTTGATAGCAATACATACTCTTAATCAAAGAAATTCTAATATTTTCCATAGATCAGGAATTAATAAGCATTTGATCAGCGCTTAATTGAATTTCCTTGCAGTCAAGTAGTTAAGATATTCCAATGAGCAGATCGGAAATGTCTAAATGAAATCACCAACCAATATTATTCGTTTCATAGCCTATAAGATATTTCAATTGCTTTAAATTTTAAATAATTTCATCAACAATTTTCGCTAGAGATTACAGATGCACAATGAAAATGTGTGAATTTCTTTTTTAAAAGCCAGTTTTGCTATAAATCCGTACAATGTTAAATAATAATGCTATATAATACAAAACTGTAGTGTGGAATGTATAGTTGAATAAGAATTTCAATATTGCCGTTCGAATAGGTATCCGATGTTCATTTCTCGATTTTTTTTTTGTGGTTAAAGGTATTTCCCTTCCTGTAACCAGAGAGTTTTTCAAATGTGATTAAATGAGAGGTTTATAGAATGTCGTTAGGATGACAATGTATTAAAGATGTAGGGTCATGATGATGTATTTATATGTCCGGTTATGTTTTCGCATTGCATCTTCTGCAATTGGACATTTGGATCTTCTATTTTTGTAGCTTACAAACTGCAAATCTTGAAAATGTCCTATGTAATGTCTTCTTGCGCAATTGTATAATTCTGCACGAATTTCCGTTGATGCATTTACATCAATAAAGACGGCCGATGTTAAACGGTGTTAGTTTGGGTAAAGTGTTGATCGGATTTTGTTATATTCGGAATTTGATGCTAATCAAGTTTATAATTGGAAATTTTTGCCTGTCTCTTCTAGTATAGTTGATTTGCTTTTGTCCTAAGTTGCTTAGTTGAAATCACTCTGTGTATACCATAGAAAGGCCACTCAACTGACTATTCATTACCTTTAAAAGAATTTACCTGTCTGTGTTTATATCTAAACATGGATTTTGGGGTAACAGACTCACACTGTATGTTGCAATGCTGTAATTACAAAAGTAGCTTTAGTAATGCAATTATTAGCCCCCCCCCCTCCAAAAAAAAAGCTAAATCAGACATAATTATATGAAAGTGTGCATATCTGAGATTGTGTTAGGAATTTTTATAAAACACGATAAAGAATTTTTTTTTTCATATTTTCTAAAATAGTGTATAGAAAAAGTTTCCTAACCAAAAGCTTGTATATCCGAGATTGGGAATCCCTTATCCAGAAGATGTATTCAGAATGCTGGTAGAAATTTATCAGCATAGAGTAATACGAGGGAGAGTCAAAATGTTGGTTGCACAATCATTTTCAAAGAAGGTTTTGAAACTTAGAAACATACTTCGGTTTGTTTCATTGAAGGTATTTAAATGTTTACTTTTCCACAACCACCAAGTTGATTTAAACATTAATCGAAAAATTGCCTTCCAGTGCTGTCACAGCCATTCTAGATTAGCGTTTTTTGACTTCTTCATCAAAATGGTAACAAGTTATTGAAAGGTCCTTTTTCAAGAGTCCGAAACTATGGAAATCGGAAGGTAAAAGGTCTGGGCTGTAGGCGTTGAATGTTTTCAGACCTCCTATTTGAAATGATCCAAAAGAGTTTTGTAATGGGTGCTGAATCAGGTGTTCGTTGTCGTGGGGGATCGTTTTGTTACATTTTTTTGCCCACGAAATTTCAGTTGCTTACACTTTTTTTTGCTCACAAACTTCACAGACTCTAATGTAGACGCGATTTGCAACGGGCACGTCATCTTTCTTGAGTAATAACGAGTGACCTATTTGTCCTACCTGATCACTTTGCACACTATTTCAAACGGTATTGATATAACCAATGCTGCCATGAAATGTTACCACAATACTTCTTGAAGAAAACAAGTTGTGGGCGAAGGTAACTAAATTTTTTTGCTCTCCCTCGTAATTTATGAGTTTCTTTTATCTATTGACGATAAATTTATATTTCATTTTCTTCAGCCACATATACAAAATAATTTTCGAACAGATATTTCGATGCATCTAGTATTAACAAATAACCAAAATCTCGGCAGTTCTCGCTGCAAATTGATGGAGAAGTTGCTGCAGAAGAATTAGTTGCCATCTCTTATTGAAATATACAACTTAAAATTCTCCAATTAAAGCCCGGTGATCTCATATAAATTCTTATTACTTGAATCATTTAAATTCTAAGAACTAAGCTTAGGTGCCCACCTTAATTTATTTATAAAATTACGATTTTGCACTAATCGCGAACAGTGATGATGATCATAAGATTCTCCCGAAACTTCGAAGCGGTTCTTGTAAAATTTTCCCTTCAATTTCGTTTGCAATAATAAAACTTTTCCACACTGAAATTTAGTTCCGTTTAAAAATTGCTTGAAATATAATTGAAAACGGGATGGATTTAAAAAGAAAGATGGAAGGAAGGAAGAAGGGAAGGGGGAAAGAAAAAAAATTAAAGGAAAAGCTCTAACCCTGTGCGAGTGTATAAGATAATAATTATTTGTAGAAAAGCAGTTGAACCTCTCTCTTCATCGTTGTCTCTCATTCCAGACCTCGAATGGAGAAAGTGAAAAAATTGTCTGCATTCCTCATCTTACTAGCAAACACCCCCTTTTTACTGGACTCTTAGTTTCTTTCTTTCTTTTTTTTATTTTTTCCCCCTATTTTTTTTCTGAATCTGTTTTTTCCTCCTAATGGAGAATGGCTATTTGCAGAAGTTATTACTCGAAAACAATAAAATCTTTCCGTGTATTCCCTGATTTGTTTGAATGGATTCGTCTGCATGTCAAACTGTGTTTTTTTATGACATAGACTCGAAATATATTTTATACTTTTTATATTGTTTCTAAGGTAGAAGCAGAATATAATTAAGTTTTTAACTATGTCAGGAGTTTAATTGTAATGTTTTATTTCCTAACCGTATGTTGAGTCTTGAGGACAAAGTTTCATTGTATACATTTCATGTACACATATCTAGCATACATATTGCTATATTGAATACACATCAACAGTATTGTTGTCGATCTAAAATGGTTGAAAAAAACGTCCGATAAAAGGCTTTTTCCATATTTAACAAGAGTGGCCAAAAAATATTGAAGCAAAAAAAAAAATCTGATAAAAAATAATTGAACCCTCGATGAAGACTAAAAAAATAAATTTTTTTAAAAAATTCTTTAAATTACATCCAAATTATTGTTATTCGAGACAGTAATATGAACAAAGCTACTCGTAAGAAGTGAAATGAAAAATATGTTTTTTGAAATGCAGCTTCTTTGCAATCGCATGTCATCAACCTTTTTCTTTCCCTTATATACGACATTATAAAGGTTTAAAGGTTTTATTTTTTTCTTATAGAGGGAAAAAAAAACCGAATAAAATAAAAATTAAACGAATTATGAGGAATCTTTCTGTCTTTTTTTTTTTTATTTTATTTTTTTATAAAGATATCTTCATAAAAAATGATATACTGGCGAGTTTTCTCCTGGTATTCCTTGCCCCAAACGCGTTAAAGAACAGAAACGAATTTAAAGGAAAAAACCAGAGGACATAAAGGGTTAATTAATCACTCCTTTTGACCATAAAAAATTAAAATTTCCATTTGAAGAGGTGATTTAAAACTAAACGGCTTGACACCTTTATTTCGTTTGCTTATTGCTCATTTAAATTTCTCATAGGGCGGAACCAAATTCCTTTCGTCGATGTGATCAAATATATAAAAAAAAATAGTAAAATATTACTCATACATTTAATATCATTCACGTGGTTACTATAAATTTAAGAATAATCACGTATAGAGTAGTTAGATATGCTTTTCTTGTGATTAGAAAGAATGTGCACATGTTGGTACATTATTAAATTTGAAACTACCGTTCGTGCGAAAAAATAGTACTTTTTGGCTTTGATTATAAGATAGAATGACATTTTAAAATTGTTACATCACTAACAAAGTTCAGTTAATGAAAAGTGCTTCATTCATAATGTACTATTATGAGCTTAAATCCTCAAATCTGAACCCATTTTCTTCCTGCCATCTATTTTTTTTTTTAATTTCTATTTTGTCAAAAGCACTAAATTTTTAAGCTTTTTATGATCTTGAAAAATTTTCTATTGGGTACAGTGATTACTTTCTACGACTTAAATAAATTGCTTTGGAACTTTTCTTTCTGAATTTGGGTACAGTGATTGCTTTCTACGACCTTGATAAATGGGTTATTGGAATTTTCCCTTCTGAATTTGGGTAAAGTGATTGGTTTCTACGACTTTGATAAATCGGTTATTGGTACTTAACCTCTGAATTTGGGTACTGTAAATAATGAACAAGATGAAAAGTTCCAACTGGACATCGCAACTGTAGAAAAGAGTTATACATGATGTTGGAACATCACAATGCTAGCAGATACCTGCTGAAGCGTAGAGACACTCCAAAAACTGACTATAAAATACTTTCGTCATTTGTATTTTGCAATAAACAAAATGATAGAGAAAATTCTAGCTTTTCGTCACATTTTTACGTGATAGAGCAAATGCAGATTTGAATTTATCACCCGAAAGCTAGTTTAAAACTCCTCATTTTAAACAAAGAACAAAATGTGAGTTTAAATTTGTTGTGCAGTGTTATCCAAAGAGCACTCATGGAATAACCGATTCTTCAGGATGTTTAGAAAGTAGAATAACTGGTTTAAACATATAGTATGAACAACAAAGGCTGAATCACCAAATATCATATTTGTATTTCACTTAAGTGTACACGATATATCATGTTTGCATCCACTGCAATGTTTTATTCGATATACGAGGGTTGGTCGAAAAGTAATGCCTCCATGGCTGTAACTTTTTTTTATTTGTTAACCGATTTTCAAAATTCTTTTTGTATATGATACTTACAATTGTCCTCTATGTAATGCACTATTCACTTTTCGACATAGTCACCATCCCTTTCCACGTATCACGCCAACGCGTGACTAGTCGAGTGAACCCGTCGGAGAGGAATTCGGGGTTGTTGTCGACGCGAGGATTGAATGGCATCTTCCACCTCTTCGTCAGAACCCAACTCATATCCCTTAAGGTGCTCTTTTTTTCTTTGGGGTCTATCTCGAAAAGTGAATAGTGCATTACATAGAGCACAAATGTACGTATCAGGTACAATTAGAATTTTGAAAATCGGTTAACAAATAAAAAAGTTACAGCCACTACTTTTCGACCAACCTTCGTATGTTGCCCCCATAAAGTTGATTGCTGGCCCACAAATGTTGAATTGAGATTATGGTTTGAATAGGCAGCTTCTTTCAGGAAGAAACAAATCTGAGGATCGCGTTACCCACAAAGGTTTCTAAAAGGTTTCCTGGGAACACGCTTTTAAACTTATTAGTTCTTATTTGCATTATTAATGATAGATGGGCTGTGGCATTATCTTGTTGAAAACGTGCCATATCATTGGTTTCTTATAATAACGTAACCAGAAACTGTTTCAATATAGTACTGCTAGAATAAAATGAATTATCAACATTAATTTTCAGTTACCACTATACAGTTCCTTAAAATATGAAGTAAAATGTTGGCCATGTCACAAGTGAATTCAAATTTCTTCTGTAATATAATTCCAATTCCAATATTATACGCAAAGCAAATACAAATTCTTAATTCTTAGCTGGCAAACTGCTATTTTTTGTAGTTTATTTTTCTTTAACAGAAAAATTGAAAAGCAATACAAATTATAGTTTAAATAAAACTGAACTTCTGCATGGAAAGAAAATACTGCAAGTAGAAGTTTCTCACGTTTGTGTGCGGAATTGCTTGGAGATCCGACAGATCTCGTAGCTGTAGTTAATCTGTTAAAATGACATCGTTAGTAACATCGAGCTGTAATTCAGTTCTTGGTTGCGGAGTAAAGAATTGGGAAGATTTACATATTTTTTGGGTGCTGTTTGTGGAAGTATATAGGAGCACTGATGGTACAGGCAAGGCTCAGAATCAAAACGTCAGGAAACTGAGAGTTGCATGCATCCACTCTTTTTCATGCTGGGAAGAGACCGTACAGTTTGATTGAGGTTAATGTTGGAAAAGTAGTATTGTATATGTAAATGAAATATCTAATATGTAAATTGTTATATTATAACAATTTTTTCTTACATATTGAATAAATAGTTGTCAAGGAAAAAAAAATGCTACTGTACTTTTTGAACAACTCTCGTATTTGCAATTAAGCGGTATTTTAAAATGCCAAGGTCTTAAATGTCAAAGAGTTAAATTTAACTTTTATAATGTTTGTTTTTGATCTAAACGAGAATACAGTTTTTGTAAACAAAACCTACAATACGAACAAAGATAAATTTTAATAATTAATAGCGTCGGCTAAAATGAGAGCAAGAAAAAAAATCTTGCTTTCTAAAAGTTATTTAAACTATGCCCAAAATTCGTCATTTCTTATTCCTAGAATTAAAAACTGAATTTCTGTAATAGGAAAAATTACCTTGTTAACTGAAGTTACTTAATTAGTTTCCTCCCCCCTCACCTTACTGGTTAGGATTGGTTAAAGGGCATATGACTCTTTTTTGTGATTATTTATTCTTCTTTTCTGGTCTTAATCAGTTTTTGTGCTTCAAGGATGTTGGAGACTGAAGGTGAAATAGGCGCAAAAGAACGTCGACTTGTCTCTTATAAATCATGTCCATTTATTAAATAGTTAATCAGTTTTTGCCTGAGCAGTGTTCCGGTCCAGGTACTTTTTATTCTGAGGAAAGGTTTGTCGAACGAATTAAAAATCCCTAAAAAGCAGACAGATTTGTATAGGTTTAGTTGCGTTTTATTAGTCTAGAAAGAGAGAAATTTTTAATTGGAGGAAGAAGTAAAGAAAAGTGATATTTATAAAATAAAAAAACAAATGTTGAGACCAAAATCGTGTTACCTTTGTTGTTTAGAAAAATGGTCGTCTGAATGTTTTTTATGAGAATTAAAAAATTTACTTGTCTATATTTTGCAAAAAAAAAAAAAAAAAATTATGCAAAGGAAGTGAGACGTGGCAACGGTTGTCGTTGTCGTCGTAGCCATCGTCGATATGTTTTTAGGATTCATTCCATGAATTGCTGGTTATTAATCTTTTTCCTTGTCTAACGCGTTTTTTGTTTCACGTTGAAATAAGGATTTAAAAGAATATTATTCTTGGCAGGAAAAATAATATGAAAACTATTTTAATAGATGACGCGTCAGATTGTACTAAGGAAAACTTGTCAGATTTGAAGCTTGGTTTTCCACTCCATTTAAAATAAAAGTGTAATAATTTATTTTAATTGGCTGCTTGACATATATAATGTTTATTTAATTTTGCTTTCTTGTTATTTTTTTAAATATGCAAAATGCATTAACTACCATTAATAACGAATGTGCTGTTGGCTACTCCTTTATCTCCATTCATAGACTGGAAGTGCAACAGAAAAACTGTTGCCATGTATTTTGTATCGGGAATTTAATTTTAAGATAATTCGCAAGAACAATATTTATGTATACTTAGAAGAAAAAACACGTTTCGACAATTCGTCATATAGGTTTCTATTACCGTAATAAACAGAAGATGTATTAGGTGTCCACTTTTTCACGATGTCATTTTTTATTCTTCACTGACACTCGTACATCTTCTGTTCATTATCGCTAAGTACAGAGTGGCCCAAAACCTACCTAACCAGATTAAAAGTAAATTTCTCAGCCACGATATGTGTGATATGTTCTTTGCATCAAGGCATTTTGTTTAAACTATTTTTTGTATCATTTCGCAGGATTAAAAAATGTCCGCCCTACACCATCGAGCAGCGAGTTTTCCTCATCGAAGAATATTTCCGTCCCGAATTTGTTGGCTAGGTTGGTTATTGTGTAATCTGTCTGTGCCAACTCTGACTCTAAACCTTCATTTCACACGTTCCAGACTTTCGGGTGCCCGAATATATTCTTTGATGATAAAAACTGTTCTCAGTGATGTAGGCGGCCATTTTTTCAATCCTGCGAGGTCATATAAAAAACATGTTAAACATGACGCCACGAACAAATCATGCAATTTTCGAACAATTACATTTGGTAGGTAGTTTTTGGGCCACCCTTGTTTTTTCATAAGTTATTGTATGCATTTGAGAAATAGACCGTTTGCATAGCAGAAATATAGTAGAATGTCTATAGATTGACGTTTGTCAACACTTGTGAAATATCGGTGAAATGTCTGCAGTCGCATCGTTGACATGCCTTTGAAACATGGCACGTTTCTAAAATGCTTTATCAATGATAGATATAGAACATGACAGCAGAACATAGGGGAAGTGGAAGATTTTGCTAAACAAGAACTTTCTATATTTTGCAATCACTTTAGTGGTTTAAAGTAGTTTGATGTAGATGCAGCATTTTTTGAATGGAGTCAGCTCAAAGTCTTAAGATTAATCTTTGAAACATCTCCATCAGAAGGACTTTGTACAATGTATTATTCAGTGTTATTGTGAAAACTTTCCAAATAAACGCAGCTCATGTTTCAGATTGTTATTTGTTTTACCTGTTTCTAATGCAAAGTTAGACTCGAATCAAAAGGGGTTACGACCCTAATACAGCAGTGGGTTACTTTGCAAAGAAATAGCCCATGTAAATGTTTTACCACATGGCAAGCACTCAAGTAAACAAAATAAGTGTTTATGTTATCATGCAGTGTTTGTAATCTACATACTTATATCAATAACAGTACCAAGATTTGAAATACTAGTCTTATTTAATTTATCTGTTTCTTATGTAAACTGAAAAATTGTGCTGCAACTCTGCAGATTTTGCACATTTTGACAAAATAGCTATGCAATTTAAAGTTTATGTAGTAGTGATACAATATTTTATATTTCTTCTCTGCATATCATTGTGGTTGATAGGAAAATAGAGAATCACTATTGTTGCGTTTAATTCTGGTATGCCTCGAAACCAGTTAGTTGTGAAATATTCATTTTTCGTTGTCTTTTGACAGCCATGTAGATATCTGATTTCTATGACTAAAATCATGTTATCATCTTTCAAAATTATTTCATTTCCATATTCTTTTTTATTATTTTGAAGGCAAATCATGTTTTCGAGGATATGATGTTAGTAAAAGTTGATTTATTTGTTGTTTGCTTTATTATTCTGTGTAGTTCTTTATAAAGTGTAAATTTCGTGTTGCCATATCTATGTAATAGGAATCACATTAACCACAGTCCATTTCATATGCACACTGTTATATTGTACGAGTCTTTTTTTTTTGTTTTTTTCCAAAATTAATTGTTAAAGGAATATTTCGACTGTATAAGCGAATCTTAAGGCTAATTATTTACAGGAATTCATCAACGTGTAATCCTTTAGAATAATATTTTATTAAGCTTTCAATTTACAGAATAAAAATAAAAATATTTTAAAGCACTAGATACAATTCAATATTAATTAAAAACATAAGATTGTAAGAATTTCGTTCCAGTTCATATTTTCTTGTCTTTTATATAATCTTTAAATAAGACGAATTTGTTGCTTACGTATAGGATCTGAAAATAAAGAAACAAATATGTTATAATAAAAATAATGAAATCTGCACTTGAAGTAAGAAGCTAAAATTTTTGAAACTTTATCTAACCACCAGAAAGCCAACAATACCCCTTCGAACAGATGATGACTAGAAACTTTCCCTTTGAATTCCTGGTGTGTAATTGTAAAAAAAAAAGATTTTCTGTGGGAAAAAGAAACGGTTATTCCGTGAACCATTCCCCTGTTCTCCCTCCACCATCCAGCTCTGAGGTTTTGTATTCTTGGGGTGATTTCCATTATATAGCGTGAACATCTTTTCAACAGAGTTTACGAACTATTTTCCCGAGTTGGGTTGGTCTGGAGTTCAGTCCACGAACAGCTGAAACGAGGTAGATGCTCAATTCACTTTTGTATGGACTGAGGCACACCCCGAGTTATATGATATACGCACAATGCAATAGCCTCCAATGGAGGGAAGGGTGATATTATATGGGAATAAATAGTGATTTACATCGTGTTTCTTTTCGAAACAGTATGTGGTGGCGTATTTTACTTTATATGATGTCACACACTATGTTTTTTGAAGAGTTGTGGATTTCGCATGGATATTACAAACACATTGATAATAAATATGCATATTCCGTGGCCATAGGTATATATTTTTAATAATTTCATTTTGAACGTTTGATTTAAATGCTTGGGTACTGATATAATAGAGAGTTCTCCTTTATTTTCACCCACAAAATGCAACGTCAGCATTCTTCTTCTTTTTCTTCGAAAAGATACAAGTTTATTTTTTATTACCAGTTTGAAAGCCTAGGCCAACATTTTCTTCCTTTCTCACTTATTTTATTTATCTTTTAAGCATCTTGACGTTACAAACTGTCTAATAAAGTTTAAAGTTGAATTTTATTCCCCTTCCTTAAGCTATCTAATTATGGCGTGTTCGTTAGAATTCAAGGTAAACGTAATTGTTTAAGTCAATACGTATAACGTGAAAGCAGTTTAATAAATTATTAAAAAGTGGACATGCGTCTTAAATTGGCCAATTAAAGTAATTATTATGGTTTTGTTTCCTTAAAAAATTAACAATTTCTTTATGGTCAGTTTACTTGGAGTAAAGTGTCATTTAAGCTGGACATCTTTAATTCGGATATCTCGTTATCCGAGTTGTCGTTATTTCTCGTTATATATAGTTTAGATAGTTTGTATTATTGTTTTTGACATTATTATATTTTTATCAGTTCAAGAGTTAAGCAAAATTTAATAAAATTACAGAGAACATTTGGCCAATGATCATTTCGACTCGAAGCCATCTTCAGGCGCTATGGTACATAATAAAATGAATATTGAAAATTAACAGATATAAAAGTTGAAAGTTAAGAATAGGTGATAAGAATTTTTGTATATCTATAATTGTATAGTTAAAATTAACAAAACTGTATTATTGAGAAAACAAAGACGTAAAAGAAAGTAAAAATATTTTATTTTTTGATTATCTTTAATTTGTTCCCATAATAAATCAGCTTCCAGATCTTGTTGGCTATTTAATAACTCATTTGCTTGAGATATTTTTGGCTCTGTAAAATTCTAAGCCTTCTAAAATAGCACATTTATAAAGTTGTTAGTACATCTTAATACCTTTAAAGCTTCCTAGTTAATTTTAGGAATTTGATGTTTTGCATGTAAAATGGACTTATCATCCATATATTTAATAGAATTTTCTCTGTTTTTTCTCAATGTAAAGTAATGTTGAAGTTAAATCTTTTAAAATATATTGAGATTCTATAAACTTGTGATCCAAAATAAGTGAGGATGATCCAAGATGGATCATTCATGTCGTTATTATTGTCTTTATTATTAGTGTCTTGGGTTAATTTGTTGATAAAGTTATTGTCATAACCATTGAAGGCCAATTGATTTAGAAGGTTAAACTCAGATGGCCAATTGATTTAGAAGAAGAAATGTCTTCAAATTCGGATATTTCTCTTCTCCTAACAGCTCTTAATAAATTAAAAGATAGGAATAATGAGAATTCTTTAGTTGTCAATGCTGATAAACCCAAAATCATGTATTTCTATCAGAGAAACAAACCTAAACTTCCCATGTAGCCACCTATTTGTTATGATAACCACCTAATTGCAACTTCATTATCATTTAAGTATCTTGGGTTATCGCTTTCCCATGATTTGTCTTGAGACCGACATACTGAAAGTCTTTTAACAAAACTCAACGAGAAAACAAAGTATGAATTCCAGGCTTCACTATCTTCCTTCTGACATTTTATTACTTCAATACTATTCTTGGATTCATTCTTCACTGTGCTACTGTGTCATATTTTGAGGACCTACAACCTCTTTCAATTGTACTAGGATACTGAAACTTCAGAAATGTTTCCTCCGTAATCTTTTAAAAATACCTAAGCTAGCTTCTATTTCTCATTATTTTTCACTTTTGTGCATTCCAACGATGTATCAAATTTACTTAACACAGTTTTTTCACTTACAAAACTTCTAATTCTCTACTAATACTATCTACCCCTTTAGTTATTCAGCTTCACCAAGATAGACATAATTATCCAAAACGGGAAGCTGGTGATATATATAAGCGTCCGAAATACTATCCATGTTAAATAAACACGCTGTTGTGGAAAAGCGGTTTGGCTTTTTTTATGTTTCCATTGATGTTATATATCCACAGTTAAGGTAACTCCTATTTTTACTGTAACAATTCTACATAAAAATGAAAACGTGAATAAAGGTATTATTTGGCACTATCTCATTAATAATCTATGAAGTGTCTCATGAAACCTCATTTTGTTGTCTTTTGTATTGCGCTTTGGGCGTCTTCCGTAGAAGTGTCCAGATTTTCAGAATAAAGTAGACAGCTTTTTAAATGTAAAGCGCAAGATAATAATAATAATAATAATAATAATAATAATAATAATAATAATAAT
>JAHWFO010063991.1:1643875-1672544 GCA_023313115.1 Rhysida immarginata
ATAATAATAATAATAATAATAATAATAATAATAATAATAATAATAATATAATAACAACAGGGAGTAGACCACCACCGGATAAACCAGAGGGTGAAACCCTATGTTGTCCCCCTACAGGCCGAAGCCCAAAACGGGGTTAATGAAAATATATAAAGTGAACAAAAAGAGAAAAATGATACACATAATTAACGCAAAAGAAAATCAGACAAAAGGAAATAAGTTAAGTCGGGGAAGAACAAGAGTAAAATATAACAATAAGAATAATAAAGTATTAATGATAGTAATGGAAAAGAGTGCCAACAACGAAGGATAAAGGCCAATCAAATAATCTGAGTGGTCAAACCCCCGAGTTGACGAAGTTATAACCAACAAGCAATAATTGACTGTTGACAGGTCTAAACCAAGAGAGGGTTGGATGAGAAACATAGAAAATTTAAATAAATAAAAGAAAATGCATGTCCCTTAATGTCACTAGATCGAAATTATTAAAGTTCTTTAAATAGTTGTTAACAAGCTTCGTTATTGAATTCAAATTTGATATGTTAGTCCTCCATTTCAAAGGAGGTTTGATAACGAATCCTCGCCGTGTTTTGGTCAGACTATGGAAATTAAAATCTTTAACTAGAAAAGGGACACGTAAGTTATCATGAAAAATACTGAGCAATGTATTAAAAAGATACCTTCTGACTATAAAGTGAATATTGAACGCATTCTTAAATATGTGAAAATGATCCGAACAGTTAAAATTTCTGACTAAAAACTTCTTAAAACTGAATAATAATAATAATAATAATAATAATAATAATAATAATAAATAAATAAATAAATAAAACCTAATACCACACTTTCAGAACTAATGTTTTAAAAAGCAATGTACAATTTTCACTTTAACGGCAACCATTCCCCCCCCCCACAAAAAAGTGGTACGTGATACAGCAATTTAATTGCCATATTTGGAAATAATAGTATGAAATCTATAAGAATAAACCATTATTTTTACAAGGAGGATTTTGATGCCGACCAGTGTTATCAATTAATCAATTAATCTTTTTTTTTTTTGATTGATTTTGTAATAAATTTCGACGTATTCTTAGCTAATATTTAACCGGTGAATGGACAATGTATTATGTATTATATAAATGATTTTTTTAACCGACTTCAAAAAAAAGGAGGTTATCAGTTCGATGCGTATGTTTGTAATATTGTGGGAATTGCACAAAATTTATATGTTAGTCTATGTGGGCTTCTGAACAAGTATGCCAAATTTCATAAGTGTATGTATGTATGTATGTATGTATGTATGTATGTACGGATTTCTAAGAAACTAGAAATCGAATTGCAATAATTCTTTTTTTATATTGGATTAAGTATCTTTCAACTTAGGGATAAATCCAAGTTTCATCAAAATCGATTCAGTAGTTTTCAAGATATGGACTGATATAGCTAGGCGATAGTGAAAGTTTCAATAAAGTCGGGTTTTTTATACTCTGTTTAATCTTGTTATTTTTTTATTCGCTAAGGCAGGAGAAAACCTTTTTAGAAAATCTTTATTGTCTGTATCACACCATTGTTAACGTATTATTATTCCCGATGGATCACATCTATTATTGTTGGCCTTTAACTCTTTTGTTGAATGCCATTATTTAGGAATATCCATTTTAATTTTATTTATCAAACAAATCTTTTTTTTTCTTTCTTTTCTTTCGACCTTGGTGAGGTAGAGGTGAGATGGGAGAGATCAATCTTGTATAACGTTTTAGAACGTTACAGTATGTATTTATGTATGTATGTATGTATGTATGTATGTATGTATGTATGTATGTATGTATGTATGTATGTCCACGTATTTCTCAGAAACTAGAAATTGGATTGCAATAATTCTTTTTTATTGGATTAAGTATCTTTCAACTTAGGGGTAAATCTAAGTTTCATCAAAATCGGTTCAGTAGTTTTCAAGATATACACTGATATAGCTAGGCGTTAGTGAAAATTTCATTCAAGTCGTTTTTTTTATACTCTGTTTAATCTTGTTTAAGACTAATGCTGTTCTATTATGGTATCATTTTACTATTGATTGTAATTCTGTGTCTCACGCTTCCTCCAATTTGTTTGTTTGTTTAATTTTTGTTTTTATTTTGTTTAATTTTTACTAACATAATAATTCTTGTAATGTTCCTCTATTATAATCTTCTTGTACTCACAGGGACCTAACTAGTCGGCCGTTGACCATACAGGTCCTTTTTGGTCACTTTCGCAATACCAGGGATGGATGAAGGTAGTACCTTCATCTATCATTATTTATTTATTTATTTATTTATTTATTTATTTATTAACCTTTAATAAATAAATAAATAAATAAATAAATAAAAGGTTTTTCTTGATGATCCAATAGATAGGTGTTTTTTCATTTATGAGATTTGACAGCTACCATTTTATGGTTAGAAGTGTTATGCATAAAATTGCGCGTTGTTGTATTTTTTCGGTGAATACTCTTTTTTTTGTTAGATCTAAAAAAATTATCGTATCTTTAATGAATCTAAGTTTCTAATGTGAAAATTAGATTGTTAAAGTTATTGACTGTGAACTCAATTGTTTCAGCATCAATATATTTCTGTTATATATTTTCCTGTTTGTTTAATATAATTTTCTTGTCGTCTTTTAATTTGGAGATGAATGACTTTTCCATACCTTGCCTTCTTTTAATGATATAGACTAGGCTACAAACGCCTAAATGAATAGGAGTTGTTGAATTTTAAATAAATCTCGTTATTTCAGCGCACATGACAAAACGTAAACGGAATTTTTTTTTTTTAAAAAAAAGTGATGTTTGGAATAAAAATTAGCAGTTTTGTAAGTTGCGGAAACGAAAAACCTCCTTAATCTCTTCTTTAACGCTACAACCGGATAGTGAAAAAAAGAAAATTGGACGCGTCATCAGCGCCGAGTGATTAGTAGTAAATTACAGCGTTCATTAGGGGGTTCGAATCCCAAAAGCGCCGCGGGTGGCAAAGAGGGGAAAAGTTTCTTTTTAGGATCGCCCACCACGAGAAAACGACCAAAACGGAACCCCGAGCCCCATGGAAAAGAGAAAACGCATTCGAGGGGAAATGTAAAATTATTTCAATCCTCAGTGAACAGCCCTATTCACAAAAAAAAGGGCGGACGCGCATCCTTCCCTATTTTCTCGTTCTTATTCTCGTGATGGACGAGATTTACAATGGAAGCGGACCTGAAGATGAGGTGAAGCGAGAAATCGAAACGTTGAGCCCCCCTCTCGTGGATGAGTGCATTTTGTGCATTCTCCCCGGCACATTTGGATAAGCCTTCCGAGAGCACTGGAGATAAAATGAGGATTAGTCGGTTGTATTTCATTAGTTTTCCAGACGCACTTGCCACTCTCGATCAGATTAAAAAAGATGGCGGCTCAGACCGTCTGACTGGGACCCCTCCAAGTAGACAGTTACTGGTTGCACGATTTATACGCTTTTCCCTCAAAACTCGTAATTTTATTTCGAGTGTCTCTCCTCTCTTTCGTTTTTTTTTTATGTATATACTTTCTCTTCCCCCTCCCCTTCTTTCTCTTTTATATTCCTTAACTGGAACCTGGTTTTCCGCGCCGTTTCCTTTCATCAGTGAAACCATTTATTCAAGGAAATTGAATTACCCA
This sequence comes from Rhysida immarginata, assembly GCA_023313115.1. Classification (NCBI taxonomy): domain Eukaryota; kingdom Metazoa; phylum Arthropoda; class Chilopoda; order Scolopendromorpha; family Scolopendridae; genus Rhysida; species Rhysida immarginata. The sequence goes on from JAHWFO010063991.1 coordinate 1,647,543, forward strand.
TTTACACCCCCAAAAACGGAAAGTATCCACTAAATGTCACATTTAGCCCTAAAACAGTGACGTCACTGTAGATGAAAAGAACCATTTAATCAAAATGAAAGTGAATCTCATGTGTTTTGAAAAGGCTGTCAGGTTTTATGGGCATATAAAGCCAAGCCAACAACACAACTTCATTTAAACCCAAAGATTGAACAAAAAAAGCTCCTTGTTTTCGTCCGAATAGAAGCGTTATTTATGTTTTGTCATTCCCTTTTCTCCCCTAATAGCCATTAAAATTTTTTTTGCTGGATTTTATGTAAAACGATTGGTTTTCATATGTTCAAATAATGAAACGCCTTCAAGGTCCGCTCTACATCATTAGCGGTATGTTGCAGTCCATTGAAAATGGCCCATCCCTAAAGGGTTAATTAGGTACTTAAGCAAAGATTAATTTGTTATTAAACATATTAACAATGTAAAGTTATCTGATAAAACTTGATAGTCCAGCATTTTATGTTTGCCGAAGCGGTGCCAACTGAAAATCTAGCGCGCCAGTGCATTCCAAGATTCTAATTTAGCGTAGAAAGAGGTTTTTTTTCCTTACTACGCTAATTTAATTTATGAAGATAGTCAATAACAGCGGGCTTTTTAAAATTAGATTTCCTAATACAGTAATCGTTTCTTTAAAATTAATGAGCCAAGTTTTAGAAAAATTGTCTCTACAAAAGAGATGCCTAAAAATTCTAGTGACACACCCTAGATGCCCTTCTTGCTAAAGATTCTGAACTTTTATAGAGCCATAGCAAGAGATACAGTCATCAAAATGTACATTTTATCTTGTAAACAAATTCTAAACAATAAAAAATTATAAGAACTTTATAAAAATAATGACTTCATGTAAATTGTGTCCTTCCTCGACCACGGGATCGATTCACACACGCGCGCTGTGTTGGTTGGTATCGAGGAGAGCGAGTTGATTGCTTTGTTGAGTGTAACGATCTATTCAAGGGCCATGGACAGGAGAATCCGGAAATTTTGACCATTGAAGCGTTCTTTAACGTGCAGAGGTCAAACCCACTACACGGAAACAGCGGAAGGCGTGATCTTAGAGATACTTTCCCCCTGAAAAGATATTGATGCTCTTGGTTGGGGTGTGAAAGCTCCAAGCTCGAGAGCTATCATGCTGTAGAATTTTCATTAAATCCAGCAAATTCTGATAAGCGTAGCTTCCGCTGATATTAAGGATGCTTGTGAAGGGATGAACATGATGTTGAAAGAATAGAAGCCGCTATAATCGCCTTAGGATTCGCATAAAGTTGCATGCAGCGAGATAAGAATAGAGCCAGAGCGAATCGTTTGTTTCAGCTTGTCCGCCTTTTTGTATTAACTCACCATGTTGGTTTATAATGTTAGATATGAGCTCAGTGGGTTTTTTTTAAAACTATGAAAGACAACTCTTATTCTATTGAGAAGTATGAAGTTGGTCAGAGATTTCTTAACTTACAAAATTGATAAGTACGAGATAATTGCGACTTTAGCTTTTTGAAAGAACTTTTTGAAAGAACATAAGTTGAGTGAACACAGGGTGATTCACAGTGAGTTTAAGAAACTTCGGCATTTTGTTGGGGAGGTCAGATTGAGCAAAAGATTCCATTTGAACATATTTCTGTTAGGTAGAGAATTAATCATTCTGTCAAAGCTGGTGGAGTAGCAAATAAGTAAGCAAAACCTATGTTATGAACTTATAGTTAACAATTAATTTAAAAGCATAAGAGAGTATACGATTTAGTATAACAAGTGTCTACAATATGCCCATTGAGCCTGGATACAAGCACGACACCTACAAATCATCGAATCATAAACACAAGCAATGGCATCATTATTACGAATTTGATTGGCCACCTCAATTAGCCGTTGGAATAATTGTTCACAAGTATTGATGCGCTTTTAATGGTAACTACGTGTACGGATTTACTACTACATAAAACTTTGATCTGCTGTTATTCTGTATCTAACTGGAATATGACCTATGTTCATATCACACTTTTTGCTCAACCTGATCTCGACAAAAAGCCGACGTTGTGAATCACCCGGAATGTTTGATATTTAGGTGCATTTGTATTTTTTTGAGAATACGGCATTTGAAAGTCATAAATTTAACACGTTGTCAAAATTAAATATGTATTTTGCAGTATTCAATTCAAACCATTAACAAAATAAGGAAAGTTGAATAGGTTATTAGAAGAAACTACAGAGCGTCGCGTAACTGAGATTTCAAAGCTCATGGGCAGAGTCACGTAAACGGAAGAAGAGGCGGGGGGGGGGGGGGGGGGAAGCATGTCACTGAACAGAGTGAAAATTCGAGTTTTTACCTACTTTTGACAAATACTCGATAAATCCTCCCCTGTTGGCTTGACAAACGTCAATACTGTAGCTCGTGTTATGTTACATTCGTTCAAACCTATCAGCGTCGGTGGTAGCAAATGCATTCGTGATTCTTTGACGAAGGCTCTGTTAAGTCTCTTGGTAAAGGAAGCACGTAAACCTTATCTTTTACGTAACTCCAAAGAAAAAAAATCAGATGGAATGAGGTCAGGTGACCTGGGAGGCCTGGCAAGAAGAGTCCAGTCCTCTTTACACTTAGGCCAATTCTGTCACAAACAAAGTCATACGTCTCCCCAGCCAATTGTATGCGGTTATCTTTTATGCGTGGCTTTGCTATTGTATGCCCATTCTTCGAAATCCTGACGGACTTGTGCAACACGCTGAATATGAGATGCAGAAGCCAAGTCATGGAGTGAAAATGATAAAAGCCTTTCTCAAGGGTCAACTCTTGCACACAAATAATTCACGCTGGTGAACTAAATTCCATTATCCCAATTCTAAATAGTAAAAAGCGATTTTAAGATTTTAAATGAGGAAGGCCTTGAAAATTGAAGAGCAAATTCTTTTACGTGTATATTAAATGTCTAAATCTTTAAATATGTATACCAAAAGATAAAGTAATTTTTCTTATATAACTTACAGTACTTAATTTCTATATATCTATAATAGGAATAAGTTAAATTTTGTAGCAGAAAAAATAGCAGTTATTGAATTCTTGAGCAAGGAAAGATGTTCTACTGCCAATATTAAAGAACCATTGGAAAATAGGTTTAGTACATGATGATGGTCTGAAAGAATTGTTCCAAAGCGGATTCAGAAGTGGGTTCAAAGATGGTGCAAATGCATTGCCATTGCGGAGACTATTTTGAATAGTAATAGTGATTGTAGATAACGAGCTACTCTGTATATGTATGTATCTATTTGAATTTTTTATAAAATAGCTAATTTTATTTTAATATGGAATAAAATTTAAAAGAAACTGTCCCGTTCTTTGTTTTGAGTGTAATATCTCCGAAACTAATGCACGTACATGCATATAATTCGGACCGATTAAGAGACTGTATACTCCTTGTAAGCCGTCCAATGTTCGTACAGATAGCTACAACAGAAGCCGAGATATTCGCCAATAGCTGAAAACAATCCAAGGATACGCCTGTTCTATGCGAGTACTTGGTTTTATACAGGGGAGGAGGGGCAATTCCATATAAGAAAATTAACAAAAAGTTCATATCAACATAAGTCCAGAAATGTCTAATTTCCATAGAAGTGGCAATAATTGTATACACGACATAATGTCTTCATAATACAAAGGTTGAGTCAAAAGTAGTGGCCGATCATCGCGCAAACTTTTAAATGGGCACCAGACAGGAACCATTCATTGCTAATCTTCAAAGTAGAGTCCATCATGCTCGATGGTCTTCATCCAACGATCAGCCAGTTGGCGGATGCCCTCGCGAAACCACTCCTCCGGTTTCTGGGCGAAAAAGTCACGCACGGCATCTTCAACCTCACTGACATTGGCGAAGAGCCGTCCACGCAGGAAGTGTGCCATGGACCGGAAGAGATGGTAGTCGGAAGGTGACAGGTCGGGGCTATATGCTGGATGTGGTCATCCCGGGGGTTTTCCAGCAGTTGACGGCACGTTGTTGTACTTACGCGGGGTCAGGTCGTGGGGCACAACTCGGCAGCTCCTGTTGATCTTTCCCATGGCGTGCAGATATCGAACCACACTCGATTGTGATGTCCCGATGTCCGCCGCTAGTCCACGGGTGGTGCTGCCTGGGTTGGCTTCCACTTGTTGCCGTAGGGCTGCGTCATCCACTTCTTTGGGTCTTCCGCTCCTTGGCGCATCTTCCAGGCCCATGTCTCCAGAAGAACCATCCTGCAAATTTTGGCGGCTGCTGCTCGCGAATTGGTCCCCTTTTTCCAATACTGACGAAAGAGCCCGCGTATCACTAATTTTTCTGCCACAATATTGCAGGTGGCACAATTTCTATGACATTCAAATTCGTACTGACGTTTCTTCCCAGTCTCTTTCTCTTAATGTTCAAGAAGCCGCACAAATGTACCAAGAAAAGTACCCCGACAGATGCTATTCAGGTACAGGCTGGAACATTCGAACGAGTGCGGCAATCCATGATGCGACGTGTGAACTCTTACATTGCATTCCGATGAGGCCACTTCGAACATGTCATGTTCTCTGTACTAATTACTTATTACAGACAAATCGTCCATTTCATGCGAGATATTTTATTCGTTTTCTGTTCAGAAGTGTGTCCCTATTGTTTTAGTTCACCCCGTATACGTTGCGTCTTATATAGGATTGCCACACGTACAAGAAACGCCGCTTATATAAGAAATTGCGTCTTATATACGATTGCCGCACGCCTTGTTTTAGTTCATCTGCCTACAAGATTTTCTTGTGATCATCTAGCACTGAAACTGTCCTCCAGAATTAAATTTTTTTTTTTTTTTAATATTGGGATCCAATACGTCCATCTAGGGAATCTGATGGACTGACTGAATCTGATGAACTGACTGGATGGACCTGGATTGACGACTGCAATATGATGGCCGCAGCAGCCAGCGGGGGGGGGGGGGGTGAAGATTGTGTTTCACCGATGGTCACCAATCGAGTGACTAGCCGTGCCTGATGTTGCTTAACTTCACAGACCAGTTTTGTTGGTTATTTGTCTGGGCCAACTTTGATCCTAAACTTCACTTGGAATGCTTGTCTCACGCATTCTGAACTTTGGGCTGCCCGAATGTATTCTTCGATGATGAAAACCCGTACTTGGTAGTGTAGGCGGCGAGTTTTTTTTTTCATTCCTGCGACATGATATTAAAAAAAAATGTTAAATAAAACGCATTCATGCCACGAACATATAACGGACCTGGTGGGTAGGTTTTGTGCCACTCTGTAAGCGTAAACGATTACACTTATTGAAGAGTGTATACTTCGATAATCTGGTAAAAGAACTTTAAAATTAATTTTATACAGATGCACTTAGATCTCATTTTTTTGTGATTTTGTTTGTTTAAAACCTTGTAACTTTTAATGTAGATATGAAGCTGGCGTTTTCTGTATTACAATTACGCATCGTTTTTGGTTCCTCTTAAAGAGCAGTTTTCAGTGCTATAGGTTAGAATAGCGTAACAGTTTCTTCGAATAATCTTTCATATGTCGAATCCGAACGTTTTTCATTTATTTTGAAAAAAAAATTATAAAAGCTCCTACACATTTTTTCAATCATACAGTAACACATGAGCAATGTCATTAACTTTCGGATGTGTTTAATTTAATCTTTCATGTTCGCTAAATATAACTTCGGCAGTCTGTATACTTGAGCCAGCTGCTGCTGGTGGAGGGAAAAAGTGTTTCCTCGTTCGGTCGTTAATTGAAGTTGGCGCTGCCGTCTATAGCATTAGAACATAAAACGAAGAAAAGAAGGGGGGAAGGAAAATATCGTATTCCAAGCAATCACTGGGAAAGACAAAAGTCAGACTGTTCCGTCGCCAACAACCTTATCTACTAAATGAAGACCAGGTGCGGATTCGACGGCAGATTTGATTGCAAACGCCTCTTTTACTTCCTCTTTTAAGTTTTTTTCTCTCCCCTTCTGATGCACAAATCCAATTTATTTTGGGTCTTTAAAGTGTTTTTCATTCATTTTTTTTAATAATGAAAAAAGGCGCTTTTAGGGGGAAAAGTTGGATAAAAAATTTTTCCGGTAATTTGAAAATATATAGTTGGGAATTTTTTCCCCCAGTTTGAAATGACAAAAAAACTTTCACTCATTTAGACACATTAACCTCATATTTCTTTACTTAATGCATTTTCTTCCTCGCATGAAAAAAAATTTCCACAAAATTTATTCGTGCTGAGGAAAAAATTTTTTGTATACATCTTTAAATTTTTCTGTCGGAAATGTTTCTCATCAAAAAAGTGATATATGCGAAATCATGATTAAGTGATTAATTACAATATTAATTAAATCATTAATAAGCCATTAAACCTATTTTAAATCAGAATCTATTAAATATTAATAACGAAGCAGTTAATTCGGATTTTAATTAAACACGCTTAAACCGAAATCTCATTACCTACTGAAGCTTTATTATTTGCTAATAATGGTAATTGATTATAATTAACTTTCTTTTTCAGTTTCAAAAGGTGATTGAATAAAATGCGGAACTAAAATCCCTTCATGCATTTGAAAAAAACCGCACTCAGTAGACACTCGGGGAAAAAAAATAAATCAAGAGCCAATTGAAGGTGGGCTGCAAAGGCAATGGAGCTTTTTTGGTTTTCATTTTTTGTGTGACAGTACTTTATATTTAAACAAGTTAGGATTTTTTTTTCTTTGCCCAATATTGTAATCAAAGAACTCGTAAGAAACGAGGCCATTGCAGGTGAGGCCTGTTGATTAAGGTTGTCCAAGTCAATAAGAATGAAAGGCTGTTCCGTCGAGAAGCAAAAATGTCGGCGGCTGAGCAGGTGATTTAGGTGATGAACGGAGGTTATGTCAGAGAAACATTAGAAACACCTTTCATTGGGGGGAGGGGGGGGGGGACGAAGACTTCAGTCTCGCATTATACGGATGTAATATTGGCAAAAAAAAAACTTCTTGTATAACCTCCTTCTCAACTTAATTGATTCTAGTAAAATATTTTTTTTAACGATCTGTTATCACTTCTACGCACGTGAATATATCATTCTCTGCTTCATATGATTTAAATGAAACTATTCATGGTTCTAATTATATTATCACTAGCAAATGACGAACAAAAATAACCGTGACCGATAATGACACCACATTTATTTTAAATGCAATTCAATAAGGTCTTATTTTTGACAAGCAGGATGTCGTCTAAAATTAGTGGAGGAGAAAATATATTTGAAACATCTTTTCCATAAAAGAGATCTTGGTTATATAGAGAAAGTTGTTAATTATTGAAAATGACTGTAAAGCTTTCAAATACTTAGGAAATGTCTTCAAAGAAAAAAATTCTTTCTAGTGATAAAAAAGAAAAAAATTCTCGAAGATAAAAATTGCAACACCAACTTCATCTGTTTTTATCTTAGCTGTATTGCACATCTTAAAAACTTTTGAAATGTTTGAACAATAATAGTTCCAACTTAATAATATCCATTCATGTTGAATATCGGCTTTCATAATATTTATTTAATATCTAAAATTTATATTTTACCTTACAAAAACAAGTTCTTTGTCTTGAAAAGAAAAAACAATTTAATGCAGGGTGAGCACAAAACTTTCCCTGATAAAGAAAATTAATAAAAAAAACCTGTCAGATAGATACATACAATCTTTTGTATTATGATTTCCATCTCAAAAAGTTTTTAAACTGCTCGTACGGTAGAAACCGAAGCGCTGTAGGTGGCGCTAACATCGGTCATATAGGACCTTTCTTTATTGCTGAGTCCTCCATTATAGGACTGGTTTATTTGGACATGCTGCAGTGATATGTAGCGTCTTTGGACATTAGCATTTCGTGATTTCCTCGATTCAAGGTTTTTCAACCGATGGTTTGGAAGAAATGGTCCTACAGCATGGCCCCCTGTTCTCCGGACATAACACCCTTGGGCTTTTTCCTGTGGGGATATGTTAGGGATAAAGTGTTTGCTACTTCGGTTTCCCTATGTGAACATATTAAAGGCAATAATAACGGATGCCATATTGACGGTAACAGAAGACATTCTGGCGATTACGTGGCGAGATATTAAATGTCGTCTAGAATAGACTATAGATGTTGTCAGAGCTACGAAAAGTGCATATGTTGAAGTGTACTAACGATGAGCCGAAAAACTTTTTTTTTTGGTGAAAAAACCGTAAGTATACAGAGTGTACTTGAACCTCGTGTACAGACTTGGTAGAGGGGAGATAGTATGGGTGATTCTTATAAGCATGGGTCCGAATTTGAGCAATAACTGAGATATGAACACAAATAAAAATGCTACCACCAAGATCAACAAGTTAATAACTCAAGTTCTCTAACGCCTAGGATAATGAAATTTGGGGGAATAATAGAGTACATAAAACTGTGTATACCGTTAAAATTTGATCGAATGCTAACGAGTAGTTTCCGCGTTCACATGCAAGTACTACCTAGCACATGTTACGATCTTACTGCGTAACGCGGAAACTACTCGTTAGAATTCGATTAAATTTTAATGGTATACATGGTATACATAGTTGTATGTACCCTATTATTACCCAAATTTCATTATCCTAGGCGTTAGAGAACTTGAGTTATTAACTTGTTGATCTTGGGGGAGCATATTTATTTCTGTTCATATATCAGTCATCGTTCAAATTCGGACCTACGTTCATATGAACTTTTTTGCTTAGAATCACCCATAATATCTCACCTCCAAGATTGTACACGAGGTTCAGGTACACCCTGTATATCTGATATTTTTTTATTATTAATTATATTTATCAGGAAAAGACTTTTTGCTCACCGTGCATGCACTATCTACCAAAAAGTTATTGGGCACTCCCTTGACGGTATAAATCAACCATAAGTTGAAGGGCATTGCAGAAATACTGAACGTTCCGGGCGACCGTAGAACTCTGAAAACTCTGACCATCAAACAGAAGTTTCAGGCGTCAACAGGGATGTCCGTTTCCAATGGAACGTTGCGAACAAAGGCTCATCAACTTGGATATTCAAGTAGAGCAGCTGCGCATAAGCCTCATATCACGAAGACCAATAAGTCTCAAAGGCTCAAATGTTGTTTAGACCAACTGGACACTGGACCAGTGGAAATTAGTTCAGTGGAGTGACAAGTCAAGGTTCACACTTTCTGTTACCCGGAGAAACACTTTCTGTCAGAGTGCCTATCTACCAGAAAATTTGATGAGGGTAGATTATGGTGTGTGGGTGTTCAACATACTACGGTTTTGGACCACTGGTGATTGTTCGTGGTAACATGGACTCGGTCATACTGTATCATTAATCTGAGCCTTCTAGACAGTGAAGTGCTCCTAACATTGTGGCGTTATTACGGAATGGATCTCTTTTACTTGCAGGATGACAATGCCAGATGCCATGTTGCTTCTGCTGTTCAAGAAGAATGTTCACGCTTGGATAGTCCTGTACAGAGCCTCAACCTTAATTCCATTGAACGTCTTTAGGACGAGTTGTAACTCGGATGAAGTCTCGGAGCACAGGCCAAATTCCATTATTCATCTATGTGAGATTTTGCTACAGGATTTGCGGAAAATTCCAATGGATGTCCTTCACAACTTACGTTTCGAGCATGCCTCAGAGGGTAGCTGCTGTTATAGCCGAAAGAAGTTTTGACTGTTCAAAAATCTAAGACAAACTTTTGTGTTGGTGCCCAATTACTTTTGGGTAGATAGTGTATTCAAATTTTGCGCTATAACGTATTTAAAATTTGAATTTAATTTTGGAGTATTTAAAATTTGAATATACATAATGACGACGGCCATCTTTATCGAAATTTAATTTTATAACGATTATTATATATTTATGAAAATTATAATAAAAATATCTATTTATTAAAAAAGGCACTTCAGATACCCGCTTTGCCTTCCGTCTTTCCCGGTTTAATTTATTCACTGCGTTTTGTTGCCAATCAAATCTACCAATCCTCAACAATTGTTACTTAAGAAATTCTGAGTGAATAGCCAGCGTTATCTAAAGAAGTGACCATTTAGTTTCTCTTTTTTATCCAAAAATTGGTGAGGCGTAACAAGTCGAAAGTGAACTATCAGATAATAACGTTTCATTGTTGTGGTTTTCATTTTAAGCCATCGCAGAATGGGAAAACCCTATCGTTCTCTTTAAGAAGCACAGTACACAGTCCCCGCACTTATTGGTACTGTGTGCGGGGACTGTAATTGGTTGCCGGAAAATGTGTCGTAAGTCCCCGCACTTATTGGTACTGTGTACGACATAATTGGTTGCCGGAAAGTGTGTCGTAAGTCGAATCATCATTTCCTATAATGAAACATGCGTTTAATAATACAAACGCTTATGTATAGTAATTCAAAAAAATTTTATATGTGTGATATATTCAAGAAGCTTATTTTTTAAGCTTATTTTGCATTTTTATAACTTTTTTTTTTTCTTTTTGACGTAAGTGCGAAACAAGTGTCGAAATCTCGAAGCAGTGGTGGTAATTTATAAATGTGGTAAATGCGAATTGTCGTAAGTTGAGGTGTCGTAAGTGCGGGAACTTGATGTATTAAAATGTGAATTACCATGATAAAAGATCAACTTCTGTCACTTTGCGCTTGAACTGAGCTTGTCCACATATATTTATTAAGAACATACCGTTCAGTTTAAAGTGAATCTTTCTTGAACGTCTATTGTTTGTCAATGTTTTAGCGTCAATTGTAACGGTCTTAAAACTATTTTAAGATATTTTTATCTCTAAATTTATTGTTATTCCCTGGTTAGAAGTGTGTAACAGTAATAATCATATCAGTTCTAACCAAGCATTTTTATTCCAAATTTTTAAAAAGTTAAAATAAGAAATAGTATTGATATCATTATTATCGTTAATTGTCGTTAAATATTTACTTATTTTTAATTAAGGATCTAAATTGTGCACTTAGTCGAAATATATGAGATTTGATAATCCGTGTTGTCTCTAACTCTACTTTTACTGACTAGTGTAGCCTTGAATAGCTTCCAGTAAATACAATAGGAGTTTTGAAATCAGATATCTTTTAAAAAAGCATTTCTGTTCCGAAATTAATTTTACCCAAGAAACCAAGGTCAGAACAAATAACTGGCATTACCAGCGAGTGGTTTTCAAGAAGCACAGGTGCGCTGCTTAAAGCTGTCAGTAAATTTTAACGAATGACTAGCCGATAGAAAAGGCATCAGGAAAATACCGTATACCTGCGAGTATGCACTATACTTACCGTTTTTCTCCACGACCAACGTGAATTGAAGGGAAGGGAAGGCATAGTCAACACTGAAGTGGGGGTTGAAATTTCCTGAAAGTAAAACCATCTTTAGCGGAAGAGGCCGGTGGGTAAAAATGCTTCCTGGAGTGAGGTCTTTGATGGGTAAAGGGGGGTCATTAATTGGCCCACTCCCGTGGCTTCCTTGAGAGGTTGAGGGATCAAAAAAGTGGAGAGAAATAACAATCGTTCGACCTAATAAGGAGCTTCGGCGTGATGGACAGGAGGTGGCAACACCACGGGAGCACGTTCTCTATACTTAGGCTTCTTGGCTTCCATTGTTGTTTACTGAAAGGCATCTCATTGATACTCGCTTAATTTCAGATAGATTCCAATTAATTTTCTTTCAATCTCTTTTTTTTCTCCTATTCTCTCACAATTCCATACATTTCTTGGTAATGAATAAGCTCCCATTAGAGATTATAGGGCTGCATTGTACGAGAATTTTATTGTTACATACACTATCATTAAAGGAAATGGAACAAAAATGATTTGCTAGGAATTGAATTGAAAAAAAATTTTAATTAAAAATAAATACTTCGTATATACAGAATCCTGTTTCTATGTAATATATAGAGCCAAGCTTTTATATGTGTGTTCAAATACAAGACAAGGAAAAAAATACCAATTACTGTAGAAATTACATGAAAAATGGTATTAAAAATCAATTTCTTATTAATTATAAGTTCTTTTTAAACTTTTTTTTTATCTTTTATAAAACTAAGAAAGCATTTCATTCCGAAAAAAACTTGCATAGGATACAGGTGTAAGCGTATCTACAAGAGAAGAAGCATTTAAATAATGGAAATAGTAAAAATATGGAAGGCTAATAAAATTCTCACACTAAGAAAGTGTAACATAAAGTGTGGCATTTATAATGTATGTTTCCAGTTCTTTGAGAAGTTTAGGAAACCCTCCAAAAGTTGCTTCGAGAAAATTTTAGCGTTCATTATACAGGGTGGCCCAAAAATCTCTAGACGATTTAAAATTCCGATTAACTTTTTTACAAATAATTAATTTCAAAATTTTTCTTTCAGATTATTAAAATTTCTTGGAAATTAAAATATGGAGAGTTCATGACTGTGCAAGGTGTGAAAATAATTGAATTTTATCTATAAAATCAACGATCAATTGTGCTAAAGCGTATATTTGTCATTATTAGGTCAGACAACCATACGATATCTTAACAATTCTCAGACCATTTAGCAATCGAAGGCAAATTGGTGGGTATTTAACTAATTAAACTAATTAAAATTTATTTCTAAAAAGTATATTTCTTGTTTATAAATGCATAAATTTGAATGATTAAAGAAATAAATTGCAAAATCCCGGATTCTACAAAAAGCTTCGTGATTTTCATCTGAAAATGAATTATTCTGAAGAAGCATCTGGAAATATTGATGCAATGATTGTGCTTATATGCTTCGTTGGCAATGTCGAGAAAAATTCCGAATTCATAATGTTCTTTTAAATGCTAATAGTGCAAATATGGGAAATGCCATACGTCTTAATTGACGAATAACGTAAATTTTATCAAAGAATAATTCAATGAGAGTTTATCGTACGCCATACATTAGTTGTTCAAATTTATGATGAAAAATAGGAAAAATTTTGTTCCCCGCTACAAACTGTACATGGTATTTCATTCTTGACCTACCTTTCTGAATCACCCTGTATATAGATTTTCAATAATGGAAAAGATTGGCCATAGAAATAATAAAAAGCTTGAAAGCGTTTGCAATTCCAAGTCGGGACAGTCTATGAAGTTAACGAAAAAGCTTGTAACCCTTATCACAGTCGCCTTTTTCTCAAGACCTTAGTCAAGAACTACATATCAGGTTGTTGCAAAAGTTTCTTCCGGTTCTAGAACCCGTGCCCAAGAAGGGCCATTTTCCGAAGGGGGTGTTCATATGTTTTCAAACAAATTATTGCATTCGATTCCTGAATATCTTCTATATTACATATAAGAATCAACTTTCTGACTATACATCTGTGAGTGCCATCAACGGTCTGAAATGGACCTTTCACGCGAGCATATTCGAGCAATAATCTTCTACGAGTATTCTGGAAAGATTAGTGCTGCGCAATGTCACCGAAACATTTACCAATGTTTAGTTGATGGCACTGTTAGTTTACGTACAATAGAAGAATGGTATCGCCGGTTCAGACGCGGAGATAGCACTCTTCAAGATGCACCTCTCTGGTCGGCGAATCATGATTTACGATGGTGATCTACGCCAAGCAATTGATGAAGATCACAATGTAACAACGAGGGAACTCGCAGAACAGTTCAAGGTTCACTTTTCAACCATTGCCCGGCATCTGCACGAGCTGAATCTGTCATTCAAGTTTAATCGTTTTTGTGTTGGAATAAAAATCCGGAAAAAACTTTTGCAACAACCTGATATATCTTGAGTCGCAAGTTCGAGTCCTGATTAAGGTGGGATCGTGTTGGTTTCGGGAATGTGAATAGGTAATGTGGTGACCACTATAAGGAGGAATTTGGTTCCCTATGGGATTCACCAGGATATGATCCTGAATTCGAGTTACTATTTCCAATAACCGGCCAGGTGGCCGAGAGGGCTAGGGCGTAGGCTTTCCAATTCGAGTCCGCCTGGTCATGAGTTCTAATCCCGCCGTGGGCATGAATGTTTGTGTTTGTCACGGGTTGTGTACAGATATAACTTGTGTAAAAGGCGCAAAATGACCTTAGTAGTCAACGCCAAAATTTCTAATGAACCAACCAACCTATTTCCAATAACCAACGGCCAGTTTAGTTGTTGTTCAATAACAAGGTTTATTAAGACCATTGTTGTTCTAAATTAATCACAGATGCCCGCCCTCCTTACCCAGAGAAGATTTCTCCGTCAAAAAAAATTAAATTTTAAAACAAACATTAAGAACCGTAATACAATTGTAAATTAAACTACAATTAAAGTTTACAATTATAAAATGAGATTTCTTTGCAAATGACGTTCATATAATGAATTTGCTGTGCTCATAGGTCTTATCATTTTATGTACGAGATGCTCACAAACCTTGGTTCCAATTCTCATCTCCGGCGCAATATGTCTTGAATACACTGTGAAGAACAAAGGAAACAATCTTGATAATTCAAGGTTCTAATTAGGGCATAAAAGACTAATATCAACAGAGAGTCAACTATCGAAATTCGTATTACGTTCCTCCTCTTGGGCCATCTTTGGAGAAAATTCGTGGAAAATTTTCGAAGGGCTCGAAAACTAATCACCTAATTAATGTGACAATAAACTGCAATATCCAATTATCAATAAAGGATCAATATGCAATCATACTTATACAATCAAAATCCACAATCCATGTAATAGCCACTAACGTTCCATCATCGTCTCAAAATGAGAAAACTTATCGCTCTATTGTTGTCATAAAAAAATTAAACCAGCCCGAGATTCCAGAACAAATACGCTTGCAGAATATACTAGGATTACAAGAGAGAAAGGTGAAAAGCAACTTATCAGCTTCATGTCCAAGTCCTTCACCGTCCGTTCCATGCTCCTATTTTACTGGAGCTTGTCCCCTCGCTTTTCCTCCAGCTGATTCCATGCTATTCCCCTCCCAAGACAAAATCAAGAATAATCCCAATTCTCTTAAAATGTTTCTTACCAACAGTGTATTCCCACTTTGTTACCAAAAATCTGTCGCTATGAGCCGTGGGATTCTTGCTATAACAAAGCTCAATAAAAAAAACAATAGGAAAACAAATTCTTGTGGCGAAATCACACATAACGCCACAGTAATAAGCGCGTTGACTAAAATATTTAACAAATAAACTAACCATTCAAATAAGCGACCCCAAAAATAAAGTGGAAAGCCCAACGTCAATTTTGTGAGATGACAATATTTGTTTGGTGGGGGCGAATTTCAGTTGCTGAATGATATTTCAATGGACTTCAATAGCAATTTGCTCATAAAATTAAACAAAAACTAAACGCCGTTTCGTTACAGATCTTGTTATGTTGAATAAGAAAAACTACCATTAACAATGTTTTAAAAATCATTAATGTTGAAAATGCAAACTACTCAAATGGTTGATTAATTAGTGATTATTTAACTCGTACCCAAATGATCTAAGGAAAGACATTATCTGATGCTGGTTTGGATTACCGTAATTCAGATTGTTAGTTTATGCTTCTCTATTTTTAGGCCGTTGCATATCATTTTTTGAAAAACATTAACATTCAAAGCTTTAAGCGATTTGTTGTCTTACAGAATGAGCCAATGTATTAATAGTTCGATAAAAGATTATAGATCCTTTTGGCTACTGAAGATCTACTTATTTGCTTAATTTTGGAATTTATTTAACATTCCGTATAAATAAACGAGAAAATATCAGGTCGTTGCATATAAAATGTCGGATTGCAGAGGTCATCTTTAATGGCTCTCTAGAAAAGACACCTTCATATGTGCTATTCGAAATAACCCCCATTGCAATCCAAACATTGTTGCCAACGATTTGGCTGCCTATCGAGCCCTCTCTGATAGAATCCATGGTCGACGTCTGCTTGGGTTAGGAATGTTTTCCTCCGGAGAAAATTGTCCAGGCTCTGGAAAAGATGATAGCCGGTAGGGGAGAGGTCCGGAGAGTACGAAGGGTGTGGAAGCACCTCGTAGCCCAGAGCCTGTAGCGCCTGCACGGTCGTTCGTGCAACGTGCGGACGCGCGTTGTCATGCAGCAGAAGGACACGACAGTAAGTCGCAGTTCACGACAGTATGTCGCAGCGGTGTTCGTCTCCCCTTGCTGCAGGAAGCTGTAATGCACTAAACCATGGATGTTCCACCAAACTGTTCGTGTGGGACCTATTTGTCCTGCTTTTTCACCTTGCCGATGGTCCTAAGGTGTCTACTTACAGTCGACGCTAATACAGCATGATCCCCTGCAAGGTCCCGACCAGTTTTTGACGGGTCATCTTCCACAGATCAGCGTCATTCAACACGTTTGGCGGTCTGCCGCGTGGTTCATTTGCCAGGTCCGTCACTCCCGCCCGGAATTTTCGGAATCAACGTTGGACAGTACGTTTATTTATTGTGCCTACACCGAATACCTTATTGATGTTTCGAGAGGCGTTGGATGCAGTGTGATTCAACCTGAACTCGTAATACATTATCACACCTAATTCGTATGAAGTCATGACTATCTTCGCTTGGGTTCAAACTCTATTAAATATCATCGCAGACATGCAAATTTCAGGCAGCTGGGAATGTACAACTTTGTTATGGGTACTTGCTACTAAACGTGGAAACCGTGCTGAAGCGCGGAACCCACCTCGAAATCGGACATTTGATTTGCAACGACCTGATGTTTAGTATTTAAAGGTTTTAAAACATTTGAGAATTTTTATGATTAAGCCTGAGGGAGCTTGAAGATTTTTCAATTCCATAGACGTTCTATTTATAACTGTCTCATGTTGTAGAAAATCTTTTACCACCAATCTTCATTCCATTCTTTTGCTCTCCTTTATTTTCCCCTCTTCATTCCAAAGCCAATCAGTGCGATGGAAATGTCAGTTTACTCTCCCGGAACGCGCTATTGTTATCATTTCGAGACAACGTTTTGATTGAGAACCCCGGTGGTTTATTTCTTTCAAGTTGTTTTTTTTTTCCTTCTTTCTTTTATCTTCCCCTATTTTTTAACGGACGGATGCCACCAGTGACATCACAATCTCTCTCCCCAGGTAAAAAGATAATGATTTCTCACTTTTTCTCTTCTGCCACTCTTCTCTAATTTCGTCTGACAATAGTTGTGATCATAGAAAGTGAGAAGTTAGGGTTTGAGTATAAAAAATTATGTACCTATACCTTTTCTTCATCTTTCTCTTCCATTTTTTTAAAGATATAATTTTTCCCCTCATCCTTCCTTGACCTCGGCCTACTTTTTAAGTATTTTTTTTTTATTTAAAAAATTTCTTTTAGATGAAAATTGGAGTCGAAACTCTTCTTCGCTGGGAGGGACCCGCCGTGATTAAAGAGGACACTTCAACTGGACGAGGAAGTTCATCGCAACTTTTACATAACTCTTCGAGGACAGTTGGTGACACATGAACAAAAGAATGACTTTTGTATTTTCAACCTTTTGTTCTTTCTCGTCTTGACTGTTCCTCTGAAATTATGGTAATTGAAAAGAGAAAGAAGATGGATGATAAATTAGCCGTTGCTGGAATTTTTTTTTCTTTTTAATTTTTTTTTTCTTTCTGGTTTTCAGTTAAACGGGGTTGCGTAACGGAATGCAAGTTTTTTTTCGAGCTTTCGTGTATAAATTTTATTTTCATAATTATCCCACTTACTCACATAATCACCGAATGTTTTTTCATTGTTTTTTCTTGCTGAAAAGCTACGTAGCGTGAATTATGCGAGATTTTCATTAAGTAAAATATGGGATCTCGCTGTTAACAAAAGCCCTTCTTTGTGAACGTTTATTTTTGTTTTCGTTTAAAAACATTAATTAAATTTACAGATTACATATCGAAGTATGTACTCGTTAAAATAAGTACTTCAGCCTCAAAAACAAGAAGGCGTGAAATATGCTTTTCCCTCCTTTCATTATTTGTATAATCGTGGGAAAAATGCATGTTTATTTTTAAGCTGATTTAGATAAGCTTAATTCGTATAAGCTTTCAATGCATTATTAATAATCTATCTTCAGGCATAAATTGCTTTGCTCGAATTGCGTATGATTTAAGAGTCCAATTATTTTCAAAAGTCTTATTTCCTGAATGATTTAAGTGAACTCACGTCTACCTATAGCAAACAATCCGTTAAGCATCAAATAGAAAATATTTCCCACTCATAGATTGTCTTAAAACAATCGTGAATTTAGATTACTGTAACAAGAAAAAAATAGCAATACTTTCATTTCGAAAAAGAAACACCAACCAACCAAATTCTTAAATTTGAACTGAATTGTTTGATTCCCATTTAAAAATCTCTCTCGCGTTTTACACTGCCAATATCACGTATAAGCAGTGATAATAATCCGACAATATGAAATGTCCTGAACATGACTACGAAGATTTCCCTCTTCTATAGTATCATGTGAGGTTCCGTTTTGTTCCGAAGGCGCACAAAATGTTTGCGGTGAATCAATCAATACTGACTACTTATGAAGCGACTCATCTCCTGAGTTATAATCTTATATAAATGGTCGTACAAATGAAAACGAAAATTTGTGTGGGGGGGGAAAAAAAAAGACGACGTGTAGGATCGTAAGTTTTTGTTTTCAACAATTGCGAAACCCCACGTGCAAAGTGAACAATATGTTACAAGTATTGCATCACGTGAGAAAGAACGATAGCTCGCGCTTCGAAGCTCTGCGAGTGATCGCTTCGTCCAAACAACAAAATGGAGTCAACGAAATGAAAGCAGTCAAAAGCAATCGCAAACAGCACAGGGAAGGTGATGTTGACCGTGTTTTGATTGGTAAGTAAGTCTCCTATAGCTGTTGCTAGAGTTGAAAAACAAACATCAGCCGATACCGATGTTCACATGAGCTTACTTTCTGTTGACTGTTTGATGTTCTTGAGTAATAGCATTCATTAGTTTTGAACGCGTCTTCCAAGTTAACGTATAATACAAGGCGTGTCTAAAAAGTTCGTTAAATAGTATCTGAAAACAAACAAAACAGAGGATACAAACAAACTTCCTTTATTGACCTTCAAGCTTTCTATTTGTAAAGTTGCTGAAAACTGAGAACGAAGGCATCTTTTGGAATCACTCGAAGCGCAGATGTCACGCGTTCTTCGATGTCCAGTACGTCTGAAAATTTTGTGCTTTTCAAGACTCCCTTGAGGCGGAAACAAAAAGAGGTCAGCAGACGCCAGATCCTGGAAGTACGGTGAATGTGCGAGCGACAAATCGCACAGGAGTTGCGCACGAATCGCATTGTGCGGGCGGGCGTTGTCGTGCAACGAAATCCACTGTCCAATCCTGTACGATTCTGGTCGAACACATCGGATGCCGTTTTCCCCAATTTATAACAAAAGTTGATGTTCACACGTTGCTCCATTGCACTATGACACGAGTCTTCATACTCATTATGTTCTACTGGCAACAACGGGCAAGTGGTGTGTTCGACGCCAGGTGGTATTTCTCAAGTTCCTAGACCACCGTTCCCTATATATATATCGGTCTACTTGTTGAATTTTTAAAAAAATATCTTGTAGAATTTTTGCTACTGTAAGATTGGACTTCATCGAAATTTACAGGTGCATGAAAGCAATTTATTTCAGTTTATAACCAGAGTACAATCGACAAACGATAGAAACTGTGATAAGTTTGAAATTCACAAATTTACGACTTCTTACAGCTCAGATTTGCTAATATCCGACTTCTGGTTGTACTAAAATTGAAAGAGTTGTTAAAAGGTGCTGATATGAAGTTGAAATTAAAATTTATTCATACACTTTATCAAAAGTGGATAACGCGTTTGGAAAAACGTATAACATAAGCAGTGATTATGTTGAAAAAATAAGATCTTAATAGATAAGTGCAATGAGTGCAATAAATTATAATAGAAAAGTAGATAAAATACTGTAAATTAAATTGTACAGTTCACATATTATAGTTCGATGTTGTATGGGATGGGTTCAATTTTTGGAAGAGATGAATTTTTTTTTGTAGGAAGATTTTTTTTAAATCGTCATTGTATTAGCAAATGAAAAAAAAATAGTTTGATAACTTTCATTATAAGTTATGATATTGTTATAAACTAAACATTTGATTATGATATTTCTTTCACGATATAAATGAATTGAAATGGCCTGTATTTGAGATTCAGAATTTCATGATTTTTGTATTACCTATTTACTGTATTTTCTAAAATTGTGGGAAAAAATTGATAAGACTACAGCTCCATTCGTAGTAAATAGATAATGACGATTTCGTGCGTTTTTGTTAAAAGAACACAGAAGAGAATATACTTACATGCTGTAATCTTATTAATTTTCATTTTGAAACGTTTAACTTGAAATTTTGAATGGATGTATGATCTAATACGATCGTTTCTTATCCATTGCTATCTGTCTTACCTCCGCCTACAACAGAGGTGCTGCGAATGAATTGATAGAAAAAAGCGGCACCGAAAAAAGGAAACCGAGAGGGCAGGTGGAGGGGAAAAAAGAAGAAAAGAGAGAAAGAGAGTGAGTGAGTGAGTGACTTGTCGAGGGGAGAGACTATTTTCCAAGTCAGGGATCTGTCTCATAACAATTTGCGCCGGAAATTCAGACTCTGGTTTACAGCATGTAATCTGTGCGGTGCACGTAGCAATTTTGACCCCCTTTTGCGACTGTTAATGACGGGGATAAAGGCAGCGCCAAAGAGAAGGGTCTGGGGATTGGCGACTGTCGCACTCGGCGGACATTTCTGCCCAAGCCATATGCCATCCGAGCGGGGGAGGAAGAATAATCGCTCGGCGACGCCCGCCCTCTTCGACAGGCCCATCAGTAAAGAAAAAAAATTTCGTCCGGTTTTTTTCTTTTTAATTTTTTTCCCCTTTCCTCCGCCTTCCCGGATGGCGGGCCGGCTCGTAAAGAAAGGAGTTGCACCGATGAAAATGAGTTGTTGAGAATTTTCGATTTTTTTTTTCTTCACCCAGACAAGAGGAGGAAAAGATATGAGGAAAAGGGTTGCGAAGCAATTTTTGAAAGGCAGTTTTTGTTCTCAGCTGATAAATATTCAAAATATATTAATACGGATATGTTGAAAAACCTTCAGGATATTTCGCAGATTTAATTCACTTCAACGAAGTTTTTCTTTTTTGTGTGTGCGAGTGATTACTTTACCTTTCTTTCTATCTAAAAAAATTATTCTCAGTTCCTCTTTAAAAATTCAGATAGTTAGCGATTAAAATTAGAATCCACTGATAAAGGACTACAAGTTGTAGTGCACCTAAATAGTCGATACACTCATAAGCTTATGAGGATATTTTTCATCTGCTAATGCAGTTCATTTACTGAAAGTAATGCGGTAACTAATGAAGTATTTTATGTTGCGTGTTCAAATTAATCGTGATTAAATTCTAATTAAAATTTATCATGCTCAGAAATTTATGATCTACGCCTCATAAATTGTTTTTTTAAGATTCTTTTAAAAAGGTAAAAGTTTTATCTGTTATCTTTGTTCAAACTATTCCAAATTTGGCATACTGATTCAAAATTGCCAATACAATCTTGTATAGAAATTTTCAAAATTCGAATTCATAAAAAGTGTTGAAACTCGATTTTCATTTAATTTAAATTCCAGCCACCTTTTCAGGTTTTCTTCTTTTAAATTATATCTCAGGAAAGGGAGTGGGCCACCTATTCAAGTTTTCTTCATTTTCACATATTTTTAACAAAAGCATGGGCTAAAAATTGATTACAAATCCAAGACTAAAAAAATAGATTAAATTCCAGTTGAGAATGCGTGATACTGCGTATAACGATAACGATGTTAATAGAGATATTAATTAAAAGAATCGTTCTGCATTCGCGAAGTCCGTCGTTTCGTTGCAAAATTTTTTTTTCGACCTTTTTGATTTTGACTTCAGATTTGGAAGTCCTATTCAGAAACATGGCAAACAAGTTAGGTTAGGCGACGGAATGTAGGACCATTCTAACTCTAACCATTCTAACTCTAACCATTTTGGCCATGTTCCCGAATAGATAGGACATGTGTGCCGATTATAACTTTTACTTACTTTTTGATGCTCTATCCGAATCTGAAGCCAAACAAAAATATTCAAAAAATTGGTAATAGAACAATGACTTTTTAAATCCTTGAATATAAAAAAAACAACAAAAAAAAAACCTTTTTAAGCACTTACGTTTACTTTAAGTACATTTAACAGTAAAAAAAAATTTTTTTTTAGGTGCCTCTCATTTAAATAGGAATTCATACAATTAAAAAATAATAAAAGTGTGATGGTACCTTTAATATTAAATTTAAAATTTTTAAATGAAACATTACTAATAAAATTACATTATGTGATTGATGCTCTTTATTTTTTAATTTTTACTGCACTTTTTAAAGCCAAAGTGTTTGCTTAGAAAGTTTTTTATATTCTTTATTTTAAAATTTTTACTTTCGTTATTTTGAATTTATTTATTTATTTATTTATTTATTTATTTACATTTTGCTGTTTTTTGTTAAAGTAATTTCCGATGGAAAATAAATAAGTCCGTGAATAGCAGAACAATTAGAGAAAAAGGAACGAACCGCTTTTCCACAAGTTCTGTCGGGCGCAAAATGGCCTTAGCAGCTGACGCCCTAAAATCCCAACCACCAACCAACTTTTCCACAAAAGTTTATTCTGCATGAATATACATTTCAATCGCTAGGCGATCTTCTTGCAGCATGACAATAAAATGTACATTCATGCAGAATATAGTTTTTGTAGAAAAGCGGTTCGTTCCTTGTTGTCTAATTAATTTTCGATGCACTATTAAAAAACAAATCGAAAAATTATAAAATAACTATTTTTAGTTTTTGTTGGATTCAAAATAGCTTATTTAAGCAGTTTTGCTTTTATAATATTTTCTACACATAACGGAGCACTATCTTTTTTTTTTTTTTATCTCCACTTGGTAAAATGACGCCCGTTTTGTAAACCACGTATATCGTTGTTTTTTTTTTTATTTGTACATTCTCATTTTCAAGGGGACGATGGCCACTAAGTTTGTGGAGGCAAAAACAGGCGAAAATTACTTTGGTACAAAATTTATGCTGTAGTAGGATAATAAGTCTGTTGAGGTGTCTTGATGAGGTTAATTTCGATGCAGTGTGTGCCGTGCATTGTCATTAAGCAACACAAAACCGCGAAAAACTATGCCTGGCGTTTCAAATTGCACGGTTTCACATTCCTTACATTCAAGAAACGGATGGCAGATCGCATGTCATAGACGGCGGGCACTTTACTGCTTTGAACATGTTAAACACAGAGAACGATGCGTCAACACGATCTGATTATCTCAAAATGGCATATGCGGCTTGCCAAGGGATAAACGAATTCAGCACGCGTGTGCACAATCGTGACCGACGTTCGGCAACGGCAATATTTGCGAAGGGAACTTACTTTTGTGGATATGCATCGTATATTTTTGTTTCGTTTTCTTCTTCATTCATGTTACTGAAATGTTTTTGTTAAATTGTTTTTAATCTTGGGCAAATTGTATCACCTTATTTCATTTTTAAGTCTTTTTATTTTATTTCAACTTAATTCTTTAATACTCATTAAAATCTGGAGAACCAATAAAAGTATGAATTATACATAAAAAATCATTATAATCATACTTCAGTACCAAACATAAATTGAATGTTATTAATCAAAGTAAAGCCAACAACAGTCAGCTTATTTTCTAAAAAAAGATTTGCATAATCTAAAATATCCAAACAACAAAATGTGAGTGAAAAACATCTCATTGCTAAAATTCATTGTCAATATTAATACGTTACTAGAGGGATCCCGTCAAAATTTGACGGTAAACAACCCATCTTATTATTAATTTCTATCTCTTTAATTAAAAATTCTATATTTAAGTTCCAAGAGCGATTCTTTCGACAGTTCGTTAAAGAAAACTACTGTCGAAAGAACTTAGTCTTTTCTAAACTTCATTTTGGTCTTTAATGAAAGATCTTAGTCTGTAGATTTGTCAACGTTAGTTTTTGTGTCCATAATTACTATTAATTAGCGGTAATTTACAATTAAAATTGCTTTAAGCGCATGCTTAATGATATGATAAAATCTGTCCTTACGTACATCCACAAAAATTGGCTTCCGTGCAACGTTCTCTGCTTTAAAACTGCTCTATTATTCTATTTGTTGCTCTGACGATTTTTTATTTATTTATTTATTTTTTAATTAAAGAGATGTGGGATAGTAAATAATAAATATAAACTGGAGATGAACCTCCAAATATGAAGTAATGATATCATTTGAAAAAAATGGAAAAATTCTGCAGCCTGGATTCGAGCCAGGAACCTCGAGTGTCAAATGCTCGACGCCTCTACCAATTGGGCTATCGTAGACACCCGTACAGCCATCGAGGTTCCTGGTTCGAATCCAGGTCGCAGAATTTTTCCTTTCTTTTTTCAAACAATATCATTAAAGAGATGAAGATTAAATAATAAGATGGGTTGTTTACCGTCAAATTTTGACGGGATTCGTCTAGTTTAATACTTAAGTTGAATATGTACAAGGTGTTGCAAAAATATACAGGACAGTACTGCTGGGTAGCCTATCCTCTCGCTTCAGGGGCCGCTTCATAAAATGATAATTGAAAAAATTTTACTTTGTTAACCCATTTACGCCGAAATTGGTAAAAATGGAAATTGAGACTTCATAGCTTAAATTTATATACTGTAGCATGTAAAGACATAAAAAATAATTTATAAAGACATAATAAGTACAAAATTATTTTGAAATGCAGTACAAGTTTCGCCGTCTATGTACGACAGCATATAATTTTAAATAATTTCAAAATAATTTTTTTGTCTTTGTAAATTATTTTTTACGTCTTTGCATGCTACAGAATATAAATTTAAGATATGAAGTCTCAATTTCCCTTTTTACCAATTTCGGCGTAAATGGCTAACAAAATTGGGGGTGGGGGGCCTGGTGGGCTTTCACTGAACACAACTTCTGGCTAGATGGGCGACCATCAGTGAT
>JAHWFO010063991.1:1672644-1714261 GCA_023313115.1 Rhysida immarginata
CCCCCCCCCCCCCCCCCCCCCCGGCTGCTGCGACCATCATACAGCAGTCGTGAATCCAGGTCCATCCAGGACCCAACTCGTCGGCCTCTGGCCATACAGGCCCTGGATGGACGTATTGGATCCCAATTCATAAATAAAAAAAATAAAAAAATAAAATTCCCCATTATCATTTTATGAAGCGGCCCCTGAAGCGAGAGGATAGAGTACCCAGCAGTGCTGTCCTGTATATTTTTGCAACGCCCTGTATGCTGTGGAATCATGACGTAATGACTGTCTGTATTGTTTACCATTGTTATTGTTTATGTAATTGCTGTTAATTTGATCAACAATGCTAGCAAAGTTGTCAGGGCCAACGATATAACGGGCCCCAGCGCGGAAAAATCACCTGACCATGCTAGTCCGAGTAACAATTTAATCTTCTTTGTTTCCATCTTGGATTTTAACAATCAGTATTTTTTGGTTTGTTGGAAATAATGAAGGTTGGATTGTTGGCCGGACTAAGATGGTCAGGTGACTTTTCCGCATTGGGGCCCGTTATCTCGTTGGCCTCGCAAAGTTGTTGATTGACGTCATTGTGGAGAGGATTGTTTGCTTTGCCAGCGTAAACAATTTTGCATTGTAATTTCCCGCTAATTAATAATAAATATGGACATAAAAACTAACTTTGACAAATCTACAGACTATGATCTTCCATTTAAGATCAAAATGAAGTTTAGAGATGTGCAGTAGTTTTATCCAACAACCCGTCGAAAGAATCACCCTTGGAACTTAAATATATAGTTTTTCTTTATGAAACACGCAATATAAATATACTACATTCTTAATTTAATGTAAAAATCAAAATTAAAATTAATAACAAAACAATAAAAAATGATGAAAGTCACTTTTGTCCACAATTTTGGGTAAGATGGTATTCAATTTTTGAGGTCTATGATGTCCAATTCATGTTCAAATTGATGTGAATTTTTCTGATGAGTTCCATTGATGATCCAAGTTTTAGTACAGAAGATTTTTAAATAATAACCACAATAAACAGTTTGTAATAATAATAATTTAAATTAACATTGTCAAAGTGTTTATTGTGTTTATTATTTATAAAACTGAATATATGGGAAGGCTGCCCCCTGAAAACGTTATTTTGTAAATTTTTTATTTTTTAAAACCTCCATCATCTATATTTCAACGTCATCATCAGTAAGAAATTATTTATTTTGGATTTAAACTTAAAAATCTTCTGTACTAAAAATTGGATCATCAGTGGAAATCAAAAGAAAAATTCAAATCACTTTGGATATCAATTTGGACATGAATCGGACATCATCATAGATTTTAAAAGTTGAATACCCAAAATTGCGGATAAATAGTGACTTTCGTCATCTTTATTATTTTATTATTAATTTTAAGTTTTGATGTTTTGATATTCGATATTGAGCGTCTCGAAGTTTGAAGCCTAGCGAATATTTCCGATTTTACTTTTCTAAAGTTAGAATAGAAATTATAGGAACCCAATAAGGAAAAAGAAAAGAACTTGGTGATTTTTTTCTGTCTAGTATTGTAAAAAAAAAGAGGGTCTTTTTTTATTTTTTTTTTATTTTTTCGCACCGGTCTCATTGTAAGCGTGTTCAATTTGATCAGTCATTTGGACGAAAATTCGAAAATTCCTGACGTGTAAAATGTGTTTCATAGGAGAATGTAAATAGTAGTAGTAGCAGTAGCAACGATAGTTTAATAACAGGGAGCCCGAACGCAGACGGATGAACAGCATGTGGCAGGGGTAGGTGATAGACGGAGTGAAAAGAAAGAGAGGAAAGCACTACTTACTACTCCAAATCACAGAAGCAGGTTTTTCTTTGGCGTTATTTTTTTTTTAAGTTTCCAAAAAAATAAAGAGGGGGGGGGAGTAGTTTTAAATCCTTGTATGCCTTTTTGTTTTTAAAAATGAACGACCGTTTTTCTAAGAAGCGGTTCGAAACTGATAGAATTCGAAAACAGAAACTTGTTTAAAGGATTGCGGAGAGCAAAATGGAATAAATTAACGAGTCGAAATTAGAACATTCGGATTATGCTTCGGATTTAGTCTTTTGAAGTGTCATTCTTTTATTTAGATTAATAACTGGACGGAGCGTGAACACTTAGACAGGAACGTCTTAATACCAAAACTTGTTTAGATGTTGCCATTTAACAGCATTGGACTTTAGATGGGGAGTTTTAAAGTAGATGAATGTATTGTAATAATAAATTTTCGTGATCAGATAGGTTTAATGGTCTGTACAGATTTCTTCTTGCATAAGAAAACGAGGACAACGACTTTAAATTCACTTGCTTTTATAATACGAATAAATTTAACCTGTTTAATCCTAATTTCGATGTTGTCGTTAAAAAATATCACTGCAACCTCATTGTTGAGTTAATCATTATTATTATTATGCTAATAGCCGGTAGCAGTATTGCTTTAAGTGTCTTGAACTACAATTTGTCATCTAAACTTTAAAGATACTATTTAAAGAGAAGGTTGTTGCCTATAATGCTTAATGAGTATTTAAAAACAGAAATGCAAATAAAAGAAATAAAAATAACTATTATCCACATACTTATTTTTTCCTTTTTTGTCATATTAGTACACATTCTGTTTACTTTTGTGCCTTTAATACGGGAAATTTTTCAGAAATGCAAATTTATAATATTGAATTTCGGATTCGAAGAGGAGTCGGAACTTTATTTATTAGCATTTTAGATTTTCACGTGCGCTTCTCTGGAACAAAAATAATGTTCGAACCCATAATTTTTATATGTGAAATTTCTTACATGAGAGCATAATTTTCAACAATGTTTTCTTTGGTTTTATCAAGAAAGTAGTTAGCGTGGTTGGGACCATTTTTTGGAATCTTAGGATCTATCGTTGCTATTTTAATCATCAGATACTGAAATCTCAAACTGTAAGCATTGGAAGCTAGCATTTTAACCTCGAAATAGTCAGAGCACGGACAACTTCGAAGAAGGCCGAACTCGCTACAGTGGCACGCGCTCTAATGATATTATTAAGATGCCCTCTAGAAATTTTCAGTGCTAAGATACGGTAAGTAATACAGCAAACAACTCGTTGTAGCGATTATAACGTTGTTAAATACTGCTTTCGCCAATAGGTAAATGTAGTTCGAGATGGTCGAAACTGGTTCAGTGATACGTGATTATACAGGTCGAAATTAACCCTTCCAAACTGTGTGATTTATTTCTACGAATAACAAGACAATATACTTGTTGTCAAAGGCAAATGCAATAAGAAAGGTATAACAAGACAAATAATATAGCAAAGGCTCAAAATGGCCTCCGCTTCTTTGAATTGTCGTAACTCTTCTTCTACTATAGGACACCGTCAAAACGTTAAAACTTTGGAAAGAAGGGTTTTCGATCCAATGTTCATATGAGATTTTCTTCTTGAAAGTTTGTACAGACCATTCAGAAACATCTTGTATATCACTGGAAATTTTCAATGTCAAGATATGGCATGTGATATATCAATCAATTCGTAGTAACGAGTCAAGAATGAATATCGTGTGTATTATAATGCTCTGATGCATAACTGGATCTCTACCATCTACTTTTTTTAAGAGCTAATTACTGCTAGACCTATTGTTATTAGTAACTAGTTACTATTAGGCCCATCTATATTTATAAAGAAGAACGTTGTGTATGTCTTTCTTGTACAAATCTACAATTTTATTCCGAACACGATGACATTTCGAAAAATAATAATTGCCTATAATAATCGATATTAAAAATGATGGCAAGGCATACTAATATCTCACAAACAAATGCATGGACCAACATTATACCTGTATATCTAATGTCCAACAATGGTGATAGAAACGCAGAATTCTGAAACTGATATGGTAATAAATACAAAAATTAGAGAAAATGCCCAGGTTCAACCAGTAAAATAGTATCTCAAGACTGGTCATTTTGTATGTTTCATTATTAAAATCTTTTGAGGACACACAGCTTACATGCCCTTGTCCAGGACCGCCCTCTTATAAAATGTAATAGTCATCAATTTCTGGTAATGAGTGAAAAGCTGTCGGAATTTGTAGCAATACATAGAATTCCTGTCGTTCGGGCTTTTCTTAGAATTGATAGTTATTATTGATTGATAATCATAGTTATTTTCTTGAAACAGTGGAAAGCAGCCCATTCTCTTAGCGCTGTATTGGTTTAGCCAGCGCACTTCTGGAACAGAGCAAGTGGTGAGTGACCCAGTAGTTATTGAGTTCTCAGGCGGCCGTCGACGATCCAAGCGTGTCAACAGAAGAAACGGCAACTATTTGACCACACTAAATGATGAATGCCCAAGTTCTGCTTCAAGACATCGAGAGTAGAGTGCGAATTACCAAGTAGTGAATAACCCCACTTTGATTGATGGAATGCTAGAGCACGCTCACGCACACACATACACAAACACACACACACACTAACGATCATGTATATCCACCGCCATCCAGGAAGAGAAAAAAATCAAGCCCCATGAAAGAAACTGAGGCCGCCTATCGTACATCTGATGAAGAAGAGTCGACCACGACCTCATTCGCGTGGAATTTTGGAATTGTTGAATTTTTAAAAGGTTATTTTTTTATGATTTCTTATTCCGTATCTGTTATTGTGGTAATGAAAGTACATTATTTTTTCTAATAAACGCGTTTTCCATTAAAATTTCAAATTATCATATCTTCTGTTCCCATGGGTCGATTGTGGTGAAACAAAGCCCATACACTGCCATAAGCTCTCCTAAACGCAAGTATGTCGCGAGCGAAATACAAGAACTATAGCCATAGCCAGGGCTGAAGAAACTTCAAATCAAACTATTGTTTCATTTTCATTTTATTTCCTCCTACTTTCGAAGCCACATACATTTTTCTACACATCTTTTCTCCTATACTACGTAAAACTCATTCAGCTATACACAACACTCCAGCACCAGCGAAGGCCAAATAAAAATGCTAGGGAGCCATAGTTTGAGAGGGCCATCCATTGGGAGAATTAAAAAAAATATATTTTCGGTTTTTCAATATGAATTTTTATTGTATTAATTCTAAGCTTTTGGTGTTCATTTTTACTGTATATTGACATTCAGATATTAAAAAATTTCATTAAAAAAGAGCCCGAGCAACGCCGGGGAAATCAGTTGTTATAATAGATAATTACTCTGAATAGCTAATTGCTGTTAGACCTATGTTATTAATAGTTAATTCCTATTAATACTGAATTGCTGTTACGCTTAAAGTTATCAACAGGTAATTTTTGGCAATAGCAAATTGCTGTTAGGCCTATTGTTAGGCCTGTCATTAATTTGTTATCAGTAGCTATTTTCGATTAGACGCGTTGTTGTCAATAGCTTATTGCTAGTAACCATGATTTATAGATATAAATGGTCATCGAGCTTCCGCCATATTACATTGTTTAGAGAAGCTAGGGAATTCAGATCATGCCAGGTGCCGCATAACTTGCAATGGCCCAAATGAGATCTACAGGGTGATTCATTCAATTTCAGTACTATGATTTATTGACCCATTAATGTTTACAAGCTTAGCATTTCAGTATGATATTTTAGGCAGTTCGGAGTTTTTATTCCCGTGGAAAAGTCTTGATGATATGCTCAATGTGGCCGAACGTTTTGAACTGCTCGCAGCCGAATGGTGAAGTTTTCATAACTCTATCCAGGATTTCTGCATCCACAAGGGTGCAGCAGTCGACGATGCTTTATCGCAGCTGGTCTAGGGCTCTTGGTGTTGTAGTGAACACACTGTCTTTAAGGAACCCCCAGAGATAAAAATCACATGGGTTTAGGTCAGGACTCGTAGGGGGCCCAAAGAAAGCCACCCCCGAATCGACCAACCTTGGGCGAACATTTTCGATAACTTCGGCCGTTCGAACACGAGCTTCGCTCTCGCCTTTTTTCTTGCCTTTAACACATCCAGTGGCACGAAATTGCTTGACAAAACCCATGATTGCTTGCCTTCCTGATGCGTCTCGACACTTATACTCCTTCCGGAACTTTCTTTGCACGGTTGCAGGTGATTTTGTCTCGAAATACCATTCGACAACCTTGCATTTCTGCTCTGTTGATAAAGCGGGCGCCATTTTTCAACAATACGATTTTCATGCAGCGCCGTTGCAACAATACAAACTCCAACTATTTAGAAATTCGATATGGCGCTCATATTCTTTCAATTGTTTATCCCTAATACACGTCATTCGAGTGAAAAGGTCAGAAATTGACTGAATCACCCTGTATGTGGTACCTAGCATGATATGAATTCCCTAACTTGGACAGTTATTTATTCATATAGTTCATGCGAAATGTTGGTTTAATAATTATTTATTTAAATATTTGGCAGAATACACTAAATTCGGCAGTATTAGGTCATCAGTTCTAGCACAATTCAATTCTGGCTCCATGAAACTGAAAGTAAAACTACAGTTTCTAGCTCCCGATAGGGCGGCGCTGCATGCGCAGTTGGGCCGATTATACATGCAGCGCCATTTTTCAATGGAGTTCCCGCCCTATCGGGAGATAGAACTTCAGCTTCATTTTTCAGTAGAGCTCGATGACCTTTTATATCTATAGACCGTGGTAGAAACCCTTTAGCAAAAGAATACGAAGAAACAATATACAGAACGCTTCGACAATTGATGCTCACTGCGCTTTAACATTATGTAGGGATGCCTATAAATTAGTAAAGAACGTCTTTAGTTCGAATGTATAAAGATTACTACACTCGTCATTTAATCTTTCGGTACTTGATTATGTCATTCATTAATGAGTTACAGGTTTATTCGAATTTTTATTGCCCAGAAAAAATTTAATTCCATCTTAGGCTAGAGATCATTAACTTTTTTGTCTATAAATAATATTTAAATTCAAGAAATATTCGACTTCACACAATCCATTTACAAAGACATTTTCGAGTATTTAAAGTAATAAGATAAAGAAAGCAAGCATACAGCCAGCCAGTTTTTCTGCGTTCCAGTAAGGCGAGTGTGGTGTGCTAGACTAGATTCTTTAAATTCTCACAGAAGGCCCCACATTAAATGCTTTTGAAGATTAATTCCCCTAAGTGATTAGATTTCGCTCATAATTGTTCCAACACGAGTTTCTTTATCGTTGCGTAAAACTGGAGGGTGCTGGTTTTCTTCTAAAGGGAGAGCGAGCAATCAACCATTTCAATTGGAATTCTGTCGAAGTGGATCCGAGTGCACGAAATAAGGCTTCGTTAAAGGCGAGACTGATAAATTTACAGTTTGGAAACCAGTTTTACCTGTCCGAATAAATCGACTATGCTAATACCTCTTCTTGGGGTGTATTACCTCCGAGGCATGGGACGATAATCGATGTCTTTGCTAAGTAAGTAGGAGACCATAAGGAACGGGTCAGGTTTTATATTGCACTCCTTAGGGAGTGGCAAAATGAGATTTTCGAGGGTAATTTCTCATCTTGTCTATGGAATCGAGAGATATTTTAGAAGGAAGTCCCCAGGAAAGGAAAACGCCGGCACATCGTTCATCGAGAAAATGGGCAAAATAAATGAATAAATAAACGGCAACCCATTGTTTTAGGAAATGTGGCGATGAAGGAGAATCAGATATTTATCAAGACCAATCTATTAAAGGTCCCCCCTTTTGATTATTTATTGTGACTCGTAACAGCACGTCTTATTGAAGTCGGAGGCTTTAACCTTTAAATGTGTTTGCTTGAAATTGCAACGAAACCTTTTCCTCCTTTTAAACCTGTAATTTATTTTATCTCCACACACGTTTTTTGCATTTGGTCAGTAATAAATTTTGTTGTCGAAATACTGATCCTCCACAATTTGGGTGCCTTTTCGCTGAATGTAAACTAATTTTCATGTTTATATGGAAGAACATATCACTTTTATTTTAAAATAAAAAAACAATTCCGCATAATTTAATTTTTTATTTCAAGCTCGAGACTACTTTAAACCAATATTTACAAAAAATTTATTTAGAAAAAAAATTTCAAGTGATGCGTCTTGTACATAATGCAAATACCTTACGGTTTTACATTGTAAGTAAATTGTGTCAGCGAAAAGTGACGTTTATTTATTTCCCTTCTCTAGTTGATCCTTTGTTCATTTACTATCTCTCTCTTTCTCTTTCGGTGTCTTCCTTAAGAACTTCCAACTTCATTGTGTTGACAACTTCTTCCCCGGAGGTCTTTTCGAAAAACTGATCGCCTACCTCGCCTTCGTGTTCCCATTCGTTCTTTTTCTCTTCTCTAGCTCCTCACCCCTCTTCTTTCTTTTTCTCTCTTTCTCTCTCTCTCTGTACCTTTGTTCAAATAATTAGGCATCTTTTATTAAGCATTAAGCCAGATAAGATCACAATTTTCTGAAGTATTTGATGTTAATTCTCTTCCCCCATCTCCCATCTGGCGTTGATCTCCATCAAATTACTTCAACAAGCAAAGTTTGACTAAATGTTAGATGTTGTTGTTTATTATGTAATTGAAGTATGTTCAAGTGGAATTAAAGAAAGTTTATGTGTGGGATTTTCTGTAAATACTTGTATCCGTTTTTCTTGATGGATAAGATTGTTTGCTTAAGCTAAGTGCTTTAGTTTTGATGAGATGGTAACTTAGTATTATTTTATGAAAACATATTCTATCAATGAATCCATGCGAATGAACTGTAGTCTGCTGTGAACTAAGGAAGTCGCTAAGGAAGTAATGCCCCATTTTTTCATCTCGGAAAATTTAAAAGTAACCCCGCTTTTGTGTGTGGAATTGTACGGCAGTCCGATAGATAGCGCAGCTGCAGTAATCTATTAAAATGGTGTCTGTGAATTGTTCGCGTTACAAACCATAAGGTAAGTCGGGGCAAGATGCCCTATTTAAGTATTTTTAAATTTTTTGCAGCAGAAAAGTGTACATTTTTTTTCGTAATTTTTGCTTATTTCGATATTTTTACAAAAAAAAAAGTTGCAAATGATCAAGATATATACTTGAGTGGAAAAAAGCAAGAATTTGAACCTACTCAAAACTGGCATACATGTATTTCCCCAATACTAGAATACCATTATTTTCAATACGTCAAATATAATTTCAAAGGCGCATAATTAAATGAATCATCTTTTCCCACATCTGCCTGGTAGTGGTACCATTTTTGAAAACCCAAACATTTTATCCAGGCAGTCTGTTGTCCTTTTGTAAAATAATAATTATTTTGATCACATTTGCCATCTTCACAACTACTGATGTCATGATAGGAAGTGATACTGTTTGTATCGCTACCAATATCACGGGAATGACATTTCTTCTCGGATATTTCTTGTGATTTCTTCCTCTTTCGCTTCTTTACTTACTTTATTGCGAAACCTGTGCATGTTGTTTCTTTTCGCGTTTTTATGGTCCTTGTCCTGCGTTTGGGAACAGGAATCGGCATGATATCTGTGAAAGAGTTGCAACTCCGCTTACCCAGGAAATTGATGGTTGAGATTCAAAGTAGTTTCTTCAGATATATAGAGTGGGCCAGAAATCTGTTAACACCCGTACAATTTCAAAACGAGTGGAGATACAGGCAACATATAGGCTAAACAATTTCTGTGTTCAAGATGTATGCCACTAGTACCAGTATCAGTAAATGATTTGAAACCACGAATTCAACAGGCTTGTACAGACATAACACCCATCATGAGGTTAAATGTGATAGGTTCTGTGAAATACCGTGCATACTTATGCATTGCTGCAGAAGGACACCACACTGAGCCTTTCATTCATTGACAAATGTAGCTTGAGCACTGAAATTTCATTTTGTTGTAGTAGATTTATTTTTACGCTTATTTTTAATCTCTTTTTATTGTTCACATCTGTACAATTGGAAATTTTTCTCTAACTGCAACTTTGCAACCGCTACAAGGTGCAAGGAGCAAAATTCGAAGTCATAGGTCAAACTTAGCCCCTACTTCTTATAAGTGGCCTGCAACAGATTCGTTGGGTCTCCACTCGTTTTGAAATTATATGGGTGGCAACAGACTTACTTATATGGGTGGCCCACCCTGTAGACGCTTCAGCTTCTGAGCTGGTAGATCTAACATTAACATTACCTCTAGATTCGCATTGATTTGAGGCTAACGCATGTTGAAGGATGACATCTGCGTCTTATGGGAAAATTTTGTCTACAAGAGTATTGCCAATAGTTCTCGCCTGACGCCATACCTTCATCGCTTAGCAATTCACTGTATTAATATCTTATAATTCTTGTTCTATTGTTGGTGCTGATACAATTCAGTAAAGGCCCTTGCCGATATTTCTTCAGAGCCGTTATACCCAAAGATTTTTCTGGAGTCAGTGTGACATCATTTTCAAGGATGTTCTGGGGGAATTGATTATTTGCATTTTATAGCCATGGCATCTGACATCCAGCAGTAAAACAAACATTAACACTTTATTCTAGGAGTTCTCTAATTATATAACATGCATATTATGAATCACTTACGCAGATATATAATTAAAATTCAACTTGCTGTAGTCACACCACAATTTCACCGTCAAAGTTATTTTACCATGTCTTCATGTACAAAACGAAAACAGTGATCATGTCATTTATTAATACAGTTCTGAATTAGCGTCTGGATGGTAACTTCCTCCGATTTAGACCTAATAGATTCTAGGTTGCGGAGAAAGTATCTGTTGTGAATATTCAGAAATGTTTGTGCTATGTATAGTAGTGAAATTTCTTCTCCAGTCGTAGATGGAATGCTTTTTCGGTAGCCGTTTAGCATTTCGTGTTGAAAAATCCTAATATACGACAATATCGAATTTGTTCTCGCTAACCAACGCACAAAAGCCTTCTTTACTGAGTAGTATTTTGCCTAACTGACGCAAACGGGCGCTCACGTGATGCTGACTTCATAAACCACCGCAATCGAAAGCTTTCTTCTCATTCTTTTTCAGAGAGAAAATTTCGTTTGTGCTTTTGAGCAGAATAGACGAACTGACGAAGGAATTGAAAAGGAGTCATGATTTCCTGAAGAGGGATTGAACTCAATCCACATAACAAAGTTAATTCGTCCAAGGATTCTTATTATTTTCCGATTTCAGAAATCGATCTAATACTTCAAAGCCAAGTCTGATTCCTCGTCCTCGAAAGCTTTCTTGGTAAGCGAAACTAATGCTGAAGTTCGCAGGTTCAAGTTGGGCCAAATATGGTGGGAACTTTTGTTAGGGAAAAATTCTATGGCCATGTATGAAACTATGTCAACATAAGAATTTACAATAGGTTAACAGTGTTTAGATTGCTGCCACATGCTTTATTATTGTGATGTAAATAATTTCATTTTTCCCATCGCTCGATCTATAATTACTTGCTGAAGATTCTAAATATAAACGATGTTGCTTATATTGTCTGAAAAACTTAGCGTCAGCATTTAAAACGGTTAATAAAGAACTTCTTTACAAGAAGCCAGTATGAAATATTATCCGTCAAGTACAAGTGAATAGATAGAGGAGACGTCTTCTCTGTGTGTCGACTGTCTCTTATTCTTCCAACGAACAATGAAATGACAGTCAACCTGACAATGAGACGACATGATTTCGTTCGCGATAGAAGTCTCGCTTCTCACTCCTTAATTTGCATACAGCTTGCGTAGCGAACCGTATTCACTCTCCATCTGATATGATAACCCTTTCACTTTTTCAAAAGGGAGAGAGAGATCCAGTGTCTTTTCGCTTATTGTTACCGACGGTGAGTAATAGACGTCACGGTAACTTTAGACTGTTTGCCGTGTAATCTACCGAAAGAGAGAGAGAGAGAGAGAGAGAGAGAGAGAGAGAGTGGTCGAGGTGACGTTGTATTCTGCATCTTCTTCCCCTCCCCCCTCCCCTCACCTACTCACTCTCTTGGAGGCGTGAACAATATGTATGGGAAACATCTGTTAACTGGGAGTTCCATTTTATCATCTCTCTCAGCCCTTTAGGGGTATATTCTCTCCTCCATTTCATCCCAAGTGGTTCTCCATACTGATCATCATGCGTGTTCATCACTGCTGGTGTTTATAGTTATATCTCCTTGCTTTTGCGCTATCAATAACACCGTCTGCGATGGAGTATCATCCCTCTCTCTCTCTCTCTCTCTCTCTCTCTCGCTCTTTTTCTTTCTATCTATCCATCGGTGTCTCCACCCCCTTCGCACCCCATTTTGGTGGTGGGAGGGTGGAAACAGGTATAAGGGGCACCGTGATACACAGCTTCATTCCCTTTTACCCTCCCTCCCCAACGTCCTTCCAGCATCACACGCTCTCTCACCAGTTGTTAATAGCATTCGTACGTGATAAGGAGATGATATAAATCACAACCCCCATCGCCGTGATTCATAGTTCGATCGAAGCCTGGCAACGGCTCTCTTTTGCTACTGCCTTCCAAGCTCTTCCCTCGTTTCAATTGATAAGGTCTATCTTCCCATCAGGACGAGAGTAACCCCGTCGTGGCATTCGTTACAGCTGATGGTTCATCTTTTCGGAAAATCCCTCTCTCCCTTTAGCTCCCTAGGACCAAAATTTTGACATTGATTTTTTTTTTTTGCCGCTTCCCTAGCACTCGACGGAAACAAATAAAAAATTTATATTCTGACCGCACGTGCCGTAAAAAAATTATATTCACGCCCGCTATTTTTATTACTTATGAGTGAATGATCCAAAAGGATTTCTCCATTTAGTTTATCAAAAAACTGTTTTTCGAGCGATATCTCTCGCGGTTTACATCCGGACAACTCGCATTCGGAACCGGCAAGTGACTCATAAGCGGAAACGACCGGACTTCAAAAAACGAAATAAACTTTGCACTTTATGCCTCATGGGAACAACAACTTTATTCAAATCTATTATGGAATCTTTTATTGATTTTTTTTTCTCCTACGCAGTTTTTCCCATAACGCAAGCAGGAAGCATAAAATCTCAATTGATTTTTTTAAAGTTTGTTGAAAATAATTTGGACGGGATACGTTGACCAATTTTACTTACTCTAACATAGTGCTGCACATAGATGTATAATATATTACTGCATATGTAATTCTATTATTGAATTTGAAAATCATCAAGTTTGCAATAAAGATTCTTTCAGTTGGTGCATTCTGTTTATTTTATATCTCAATTATAAGAAGTTTTTTCCTAAATATATAATCAAATACCAATGCATTTCGGAACATTGATAAAGATGATACAACGGGAAGGAAAAATTCCGCAACCTGGACCAGAACCAGTAGCCATGCCTTTCGCTGGTACCGCTTTTACCAATTGAACTTTAACGGACAATGAACCGCAAAGCTGTTACAATACGTTCATATGGGCTTCCATAATATCTGACGTCCATCATATGTTGATTTATGATGAAACTGATATCTTCTTCTTGGAGTATCAATGTTTGTTTAACAGAATTCCGGGGAAACT
Organism: Rhysida immarginata; assembly: GCA_023313115.1. Classification (NCBI taxonomy): domain Eukaryota; kingdom Metazoa; phylum Arthropoda; class Chilopoda; order Scolopendromorpha; family Scolopendridae; genus Rhysida; species Rhysida immarginata. The sequence continues at coordinate 1,686,097 of JAHWFO010063991.1, forward strand.
CTCTATATAAGTTCACAATTGTAAATGTTGGAGAATAAAGTAAAAATCAGAAAACAAAACATAAATTAAAGTTCTCGGGTCCCTTTTTTTTAAAATTTAATCTGGACTCGTCTTCGGATTTTTATGATGCGACCATTGGAATTTTGTTAAATAAACTTCGATATTCCAAGAAGTAGAAATCATTTTCATCATACGAGGGACCTTCAAATTTGACCTGGACTTTAATTTTTATAAACTCAGGAAACTACAAAAAACACACACACCCACACTTACTAGTTATTTCTCAAAGAACTCTCCTTGCTTCTCTACACTTTTTTTTCCGGCCTTCTGGGAGCATCTAGATATCGGTTCTGTAAAAATCTTCTGGCTGATGTCGAAACCACGTCAGGACAGCCTTTTTCACTTCCTCATTGGACCTGAATCTCTGCCCTCCCAAGAACTCTTTTAATGGCCCAAAAAGGTGATACTCGCAAAGGGAGAGATCCGGGCTGTATGGAGGATGTGGTAAGATGTCCCAAATGAGCTCCGTCAGTGTGTCCATAGTCAGTTTGGCTGTATGTTGACTGGTATTGTCTTGCAGAAAACAAACACCACTGGTAAGGAGTCCTGGCCCCTTTTTCCTTAGTGCCGGCTTCAGGGACGTCTTCAAAATGTCACAGTAGTAAGGTGCAGTTATGGTTCGATGTTCTTCCAGAAAATCGACATGAATGATATCCTTAATGTCCCAGAATACAGTCGCCATCACTTTCATTGCCGACGGTGTCATCTTGAATTTTTTTGGGTCGTGGTGAGTCAGTGTGTCGCCACTCCATGCTCGCACGCTTGCTTTCAGAAATATGGTGATGAATCCATGTCTCCTCGGTGGTCACAACACGCCTTAGGAAGCTGTCACCTTCCGTGTCATATGGAATAGATTTCCACCCGGGTGGTGATCCTCGGAAAGTTGCTTAGGGACCCATCTGGCACAGATCTTGTTGAATTTCAGTTTATGGTGGATGATGGTCTCCACACTGCCAGTGCTTATGTTCAGTATCGAAGCCAATTCTCGGACATGAATTCGCCTGTTGTCCCTTGTCAGCTCCCATCATTGACAGCAGTTGCTGGCCTTGCCTTATAAGGTTCATTGCCGATATATTCTCGCCCTCCTTACAAACTTTTAGCACCAAGCAAAGACGGATGATCGAGACAAACATTACTCGGTGAACTGTCTTTGAAGTCTCTGATGAATTTCAGATGCTTTCACACCTTCGTTGTGGAGAACTTGATGATTATTCGTTGTTCCACTTTGGTCGACACATCGCTGTCCGCCATTTTGTTTAAACAAACAGTCGGTTGTCATGGCGACCGAATGAGTAGTGCTGCATTTGCATGTAGTTGCCATCCCAACAATGAAAGTTTAGATTTTTGCAACAATGAAATTTACAAAAAATAAAGTCCACATCAAATTTGAACGCCCCTCGTAAATCAACAAATGCTGGACATCAAATATCATCTTTATGAATGTTCTGAAATATGTACCTTGGTGATTAAATTTCTTATACCGTAATTCCTTCAGTTAATTAAGCTAGAATATCGCTAGTTTTCTTTAAAAGTAATAAAAAAGGAAAGTTTATACTTTTACAGAAGAAAAAAAAAAGGATCATGAACTCGTATTCTGTAATAGTTGAATATAAAAAATGTAATATTATTTGGTTATTATGTAGCAAAACATGATTATATTAGATGACGTGTAGATTACATTAAGCTATTAATCTGAGTCATGGGCTTGCCGTGTATATCCCGTTTTGACAGGGGCCAGTTTACTAAATTACCCCGGTTTAATATTAAATTTCCTAGCAATGTACTCATTTCTGATGAAAACCTGATCTTATTATTGATTTGAGTTAGAGTTAATTCTTTGAAAAAACTAAAACCTAAGATTTGTTGAAACAAGTTTAATTGAAAAAATAAAAAATGTTAGATTGAAAACGTCAGTATTCGTTTTTTGTGACATCACTAAAGATTACGGGAAGATGGTTATGAAAATATTTTCTTACAAATCTCGTTCTATAAAATAAGAACTAAAACTACTTTGAAATCCAGTAATTGTAGTTATTGTTTGATAAATCAATTATAGTACACATGCAAGTATTTATCTATTCATATATTTAATTTGAATAGAAAGGCGGAGGGAGAGCCTAAGAAAATTCCATTTGATTTTTTTAAATAATGTACGTCAATGGGAAAATCAATTCTGCGTAAACTTAACGAAACAACTTTCATAAGTATAGAGTCTATTTAAATTTAATATTAAACCGACTTGAGCCAATATATAAATAATACTTTTAAATTGATTCATTATTTTTTATCTAATAAAATTCTAACTTTGAAGAGAAAAGGATGAATTCATATTAAAGCATTTGCGGATATTAAAAGCTAAAATTTTTTTCATAAATATGCAAAATAAAAAAGCTTTTACTCAATTATTTATAGCATTCATATATTTCGCTGCGTGTTATTACCTACGTTCATTATATAATTTTTTCCTCTCTCGCATTTCTTGCCTTTCCCCCGCTTCATGTCATTTTCGCTTCTTCTCAAGTTGCGTTTTGTGTCATTGTTCATAAAAGGGGAGAGAATTTAATCTGGGATCGTCACCACGACTGCAAACGGAGGAAAGCCATTTATTTACATTAAGGTTAATATTACAAGGCAGTGTAAACAAAGGGAGGCCTTTTTCATTAATGTAACGTATGTGGAGGGTGACGAAGACTTCTCTCAAAAGATGCGCCTTGATGAACCCATGCTAATCGTATCTGTGGAAAGCTGTTGATGAGTCATTTTTAGCGAATATAATCCTCGAACCTTATTAATATTGATAACTCTTTTAATATAGAAGTGCAGAATTAGTTATTCTATTATTAGTGCTGTAAATGTTTAATTTCGCCGAGTGCCTTTACTCTAATTCTCTCGCTCGAATAGGAATTGCGCTTTTGTTTTTATGCTCGTATTAATGCCGTGCGCCCTAATTTAATCCTTTAATATTCTGCAATGATAACTTCTCAGAAATGAATATTAAAGAGCAGTAAGCCGTGTTGCATTTCACAATGCTTCGGTAGATCACAAATTTATGAAATTAAACGATTAGGTTTTTTGTTGTGTAATAACTACCTGCCATCATAGCGTATGTTTTATATCGTTAACATTAATCTCTCTTCGTATTTGCATATATAAACACGCAATATGTTTTTTTATTATATTTTCTGAGATCAATATCACCATTTTATGTCAATTTTAGCATTATTGAAGTGTTAATTGTAATCATTAAGTAAGCAAAGATAAATTGATAACTTAAACAAATAAATATGTATATGTATGTACTTGTTTTTGATTTCATGTGTAATAATGAAGCTTTTCTCACTCTTAAGTTGAGTTAACAGAATTTCTTTGATATAAGAAGAACAAAATGAAGAACAAGAGCATAACGCTGGTTTCCAAATGTAAATGTCATTGCCTGTAATTTAGTGCATTAATATGAGCACATTCATTTAGGAATACCTATTAAAGATATTCTACCGAACTTGTATTTTTTAAACCGAATACTCTTGCATTTAAAAAAGATTCTTGGATAAGATTTCTAATTTTGTGAGTTATCTTGTCAATGATATTTATTTTCATCATTTATCTGACTGCGGAATTTGTTTTGATTAATTTAAGATTGTTGAATTCAAAAATACATTCATTTTTTGACAACCAACTCGAGTTTTTTTTTTCTTTCACAAAATGCTGGTCTGGGTTTTATCAGTACTGTTGTTGCATAAGGTAAGGTACCTTCATGGATAAAGTCTGTTTAAGCGAACAGTTTCATTTATACCTTCAAGATAATAGGTCTAGATAAAAATTTTCTGTTTACCTTAATTCTTTGCCAAGGCAAATTGTGTTGGAAAGAAAGAGCCTCTTGTCCACAATAAAAGTGTTTATTGTACACATAAAAGTATTCCAGTCACCCTGTGACCATCTATCACACTGAAGATGGTCACAGGGTGAATGAAATACATATATGTATACATTAAACACTTTTATTGTGGACAAGAAGCTCTTTCTTTCCAACATGTTATTTATCCACAGTTTATAGTTAGTTTTTATCAGCCATATTGTACTCAAAATTTGAAAACAGCTGCTTATTTTATATAACGATTGTTTTACATTTTTCTAATAGCCATTTGCCTAATATTACAAATACCTAAATCTCCTGAGTTGTCGCATGCGGTTTTTATTCAAATTTCAAAACAACATGAATAGCGTGGAAAAAATATGCTTGGCGCGCTTTATTTGATGTGATTACAAACTTTCTTCGCAACACGCACAATTACGAGCTTTTTAATTGCAAGTTTCAAAGGTTGGGAGCAAACATGAATGTAAAGATGAATTTTCTGCAAGACCACAAGTGAAGTGCGAGATGACGCTTCCACTAGGATAGTAAAACCATGAACCACAGTTATCAAAGAGGCAAATAGAGCCTCATTATTGTACAGGCTTCCAGCGTGGCTCCCTGTATTATAGCCATTCATGAAACTGAAAAGAACGAAAATTTCTGCCTAATAGTTAGAGAGTTAAACAATTAATGGTTTGAGTCATCTTGTGTTATTTGTTACAGAATTTTTGGTGACTTACGTAAATTTTTAGGTAAAAAAACATTTTCTTCATGAAATATAATCTATGATTGCGTATTTGGAATCGGCATTCTGAAATTGTGTTAAAAATCATTGAAAATATCTAAGTGAGCAGGAAAAAATTTTCAGATTTCGATCAGTAAAGTTATTTCTATAGAACACTGCATCCATCGAGAAAGTTAAACTATATTGAATATTGCAATCATTAGTTCCAAAGTTAATGTATTTATTGCAGTACATTATTATTTTTCGCAATAATTCCCTTAATGCAAACTTCTTACCAGGATGGTGGATAACTGAAGGTATTTAAGTGTTGCATTTCATTAGATTACCATATAGTAATTGGAAGCGTGTTTGTGCTTTGGTTTGTTTAAACCGACACAAAGTGTTGCTGAAGTGTGTATAATTGGCCAGTGTAATGATGTATCATTTAAGATATCCAAATTTTAATCAGTTTTTTTATGCAAAGAAATATCATAAATGAAGTTACAGATAAAAAGTGGATGTTGTAAAATCTTACGTAGAGATCTTCTTGTATGTTGCTATTTTTGAGATTTTACATAGAATTCAACCGCATATTTGCATTTAATACTGATCACGTAAGAACATATGCATATTTTAGAAAGGTTTTAGAAATAATGGTAAAATACATACCTTTTTATAAGTTGGATAGTTTGGTATCACAGCCATACGAATGGCATCATCATCTTTGCATTTGAAAAGAAGGTTACATATTTCTTTTTTAATCTAATGTTCTCTTCCAAATGCGATTACTTATGTAGAATTCGATATTTCTTTAAGGTAATTTCGCAAAACTAACATTAATTTCGGGTTGTTGTTCATTCTTGCAAGTACTGACCTATCTAGATGCTTTGGATTCAAAGTTCTGAAATCGTGGATACAAAAAGGTATACTGAAAACCGGGTGATACTGTTATACTTGATAGAATTTTATAATTACAATATAATATTTTCCAACAATTTATTCTTCAATGGCTATTTACTGTAATAAGCATATTCAGTAATTTCTTTGATTACAAAATATACTCGAAATGGTAAATACTGGTAAATTTTTGATGACACTATAAACATATATAATCTGATTCTTAATTAATTTTAACAAGTTAGACATTTTTTTAAATGGGTAATCTTCTGCAAGGCATTGGTTTCAGATTTTCCAGATCCAGAAGTACGATTTCTTTATAACAAAGATTTTAAATATTATTTCAGAAAAAAAGGTCTATAACCTTTTGGAAAACAATAAACTTTAGCATTTTACTTATTCTTTTATATGTGCTCAATTTGGCACTCAAGGTTTTTAACAAGATGGACTATACTAGATAGTAAGCTTGCTTGAATTTTTATATGCATTGTACTTTATTAAACTGGGATAAATTTTAAAACAACTTTATGGATGAAAACTTAAATATCGGAAGTAAGATTTTATAGGGACGTCCCAATTTACCATTAAAAAAAAGAATTTCTTACCTGTGCTTATGCCAATGTCCGCTTCTTGATTTCACAGATATCTTAAAACTGACGGAAAATGAAAAGCGATGAGGAAAAGAGGGAAGGAAAGTTTAAACACGTTTTCATGTTTTTTTGGGCAGCCTTCTTCCCCTCCTCCTCTCTCTCTTGTCTCTCATAATTTCTTGGAAAATTAAGAAAGAAGAGGCCACTTCCATTTTTCTCTCCCCTTTTGTAGCGTTTCCCTCCTTAATACTTTTTCGTCGGTTTCACGCAGTCTGGTGTCCCTGGCCGAAGGTTGGTTGGGTGATGGCCGCGGCGTGCCTACCTTTTGCCTTGCCTGCTTCTGTTTTCACCCGGCGTGATGATGTTTTGACATTTGAAAAACCTTCCCAGCCGTGAGAACTTCAACCCAGTTTTCGGTTGGAGCGAGTTCATCGATGGCTTTAATTTACTGTTGCTAATGACAGAGAGACCGTGCACACTAATATTGAAACTCGACGCGAACCATTCTGACTTCGTGCCCAAGTCCTGGTTCGTTTAATGGGCCTATTATTTCCTCTCGCCCGTTTTGCTGGCTCCAGCAACCCCTTCTCTCTCTCATATATTAAATGACCCTTTCTTCCCCTAATTTTTTTCTCTTCTTCCATTTCGCAATTTTAAATTATCAGTATCACGACTGACAACATTGATATGAACCGAGGAAACTTGAGTACCCACACCTGGAAAGAATAGTAATTTTCGGAGAAAAAATTCGGGTATACGAAGCACCATAAAAGCCCAAGTTGATTTTAAGCTTCGGTGGTGATGCCAATGCAAATGCTACTTCATTCCACCTTGAAATTTCATTCTGTAATTTGGAAATTTAAACGACCAAACGAATACGATTCAGAGATTGTAAAATATGATAAATCCTGAACGAAAGTGATTCAATTACACATCCGTGAAAGCCATTTTTGGGATTTAATTTTAACATTTAATTGCGCTACCTTCATTTTTTATAGATTATTATATGTGTTATTACGCTTCAGAATAAAAAAATTTATGGCTGTTATGTCCAAGTGTAATGACCTTATAACAGAGATCTAAGACTTTGAAAAATTTGCTTTTTTGAAGATAATCATAGTTTAATAGTTGTATGCAGTATATGTAAATTTTAGAAATATTTCATTCTTATGTAGGGTTTGTCCATGAATGTATAAATAAAAAATTAATAATCATTGTAAAGTTACTGTAATTGTACACTCAGCTGCATAAAGATAGGAGCATGCAAAAATTATAGATGATAGCAGAATTTATTGGGATGTATTAAAAAAACAAAAATAAACTTGGATTATGTAAATGTATATATGGAATGAATTACATCATTCTATGCTTGACAAGAAGAAAAAAATTATAATCACATTGTAGGAATGGTTGTAATGAAGATTTTTAATGTGTATTCCAAGATCAAAATAATAAGACCAGCATCAACAGTTTACAAAAAAAATAAGACCACGCTAAAATAAAAAATTATGTAAATATTCCTATTTAAATATCGACATAGTTCTGACTCCCCCTAAATGTAAATGGGTAAAAACCAATGATATAAATACCAATGGAAATATTCCACCAGGAAAGAACAAGAAATTCTGTTTCTGAATTGTTGAGAAAATAGGCAGAGGCAAAAGTTTATCAAAAGTTGTCTGAGATACAATCATCAAGAAATATTTGGAAGGAAAATCAACCCGCCAAACAGCTGTAGAATTAGCAGCCAGCAAAACAGCAGTGCTAAATACAATTCATAGTATAAAGAGCAAGTTAGCACTAATCCCAAGAAACCTACAGGACGCTCACTCAAAATAAGCAAAAGGGATGATACAGCTCCGCGACATTTAGCCATTAAAAAACGCCATGCTTCCATCGTCGAACTTACGTGTGAGTTACAGCAGTCAATCAATGCACAAATTTCAACTGCCACAACCAGAAGAAGGTTACGAAAAATGGGCTATTGTTCATATGTTGTTAAGAAAAAACCATTGCTGACCCCTCAACGTCTTCAATGGGCAAACGAACATCGAGAATATCCTCAAACTAAATAGGATTCAGTAATATTTAGTGATGAATCAAAATTCCAGCTGCCTATAGGAACTATTGGCCGAAGAGTGATTCGAATTCAGAATGAAGCCTATCAATCGGATTGTCTTCAACGTACAGTCAAGTTTCTTAGGGCGGTAATGATTTGGGGTAGCATGTGTAGTAAAGGTGTTGGTCCTTTGCATATCAGAAATGGAACAATGAATGCACAAGCATACCAGGATATTCTTGAACAAAGTTTTCTTCCTTCGGCAAAGCAGATGTTTGGACGAAGGAAGTTTACCTTTCAACAGGACGGGGCTACATGCCATACTGCAAGAGCTACCAAGCATTGGTTACAGGCACACAAAGTAACAACCATTGAGTGGCCTCCAAATAGTCCGGACATGTCACCAATTGAAAATCTGTGGGGCATTCTTAAAAGGAAGGTGCAACAACGAAAACCTAGAACAACACAACGTTTGAAGGACATTTTGCTGGAAGAATGGTCAAAAATCACTCCAGAGCAATGTCAGAACTTAATATCTTCTATGCCCAACCGCTTAATTGCTTTAATCAAAGCTAAAGGGGATGTGACAAAATATTAAAAGACAGCTGGTCTTAATATTTTGAAAATTGTTGAACTTGGACTTATAATTTTGAAAAGACATTAACACCAAAATTCTTGTTGTTATTCTTATGCCAATGGATTTTAAGATTTTTTTGTGTATTATAGATTAGGGAAAGGCTTTGTTTATCATTCTGACGAATTGAAATGAAATTTGTTTGGGAATATTTTTCTTCTGCAATGATTGAGTGGTCCTATCTTTATGCAGCTGAGCGTAATATACATGAATATGTTAAATTTATGATCCAGCGATATTTCAGAATTGGATATGTAAAAAGTCTGATCTTTTCTCAATAATCATACATAAACATAGAAAATAAGCTTCATTCCAATTATGTATAAGTATAAGGAATTTATTTATTATTAGAATTAAACTGTTCATTATTTTTTATTTCATATGAACTCTCAGGAAAATACATCCATATTTTTAACATCTAAATTAATTGCGGTTCATGTATAGTCAAACAGTAATATCTAGAGCCCTGCGTGGAATGATCGATTAACAAAAAAAGGGGGGTGCAGGTGATAATTCCTGGACGAGGGAAGTATGATATTAAATCATGTCTGAGAAGTAACTTTTTTTTTTTTTTTTTTTTTTTTTTTGGTTAATCGATCATTCCACTCAGGCTCCAGATCTTACGGTTTAAGTATGGATAACAATAGACGCCTCAAACTGTGGACAAACTGACCAGAATGTGAACAAAGTAATAGGAAACCACAGATCCGCATTCCTATTATTTTGTTCACATTCTGCGGGTCATGTAGTAAATTCTAAGTATGACAGTAGAAGCTTCACTACAAGATATAAATACGTTAACAATTAAGTATCTTATCAACTCATATGCTTGTGCTGACCATATAAATATTAGACTTAAAGACATGGACCTTACAATGAAAATACCAATCAAATTCACAAACAGTAAAATCACGGAGCGACTGGAATAATCGAAATTTGTAAAGCAATGAATGATGAAAGAAAAGGACAAATTTATTAAAGTAATCCAAGATTTTTGTATAATTCTCTTTAAAAAGAAAAATTTTTGAATTAACATATTGTATTTATCATCCATAGTTATTTATTTAGTGGTTATGCTATGTTCACACTACGCCTTGATCACGTTCAGAAAGAACTGTGCGGCCTGCTTCGGTTTCAGTTGGGTTAAGAGTCGGTTAAGTAACAGTGTTTCTGAAATCCGGTTAATGACTTCATATGACGGTTAATACCAATGCATCACTGCTTCTCTCTCCTCAGGAAGCATCAAAGAGGGCGCCTAAGCAAAAGCGAGTGGTCTGATGAGATAAACAAAGCTCTTATACACGCTTGGAGAGAAAATATTTCAGACTTGAGAAAGATTTAACCTAATCGTCACGTTTACAAACACATACCGAACGTTCTGCTCCAAATATAGACTTGGTCATTTCGCTTGGACGCAGTGCAACAGGAAAGTTTTGATTAGCTGACAGTGCGAACAAGGATTAGCCGATAGGCGTAGGTTCATTGAAATATTAATTTACGGTATTTCTATTTAATATTGTTATATTTATTGTATGGATTGCCTTAAGTTGTGTAGAATGCATAAATTTACTAGTCAGTTTACACGCTGCCTTAAATATTCTATAGATTACCAAGATTGTTTTCTGAAACCGTCGATGTTTAATATCAGATGGTGGTATTCTGGTGCACGAAACCTTATTTATTATCATTGGGAGAGTCAACTCCAACTCAAGAGTACACAGGGAATGGGAAGGATTTGATAAATTTCAAAGAATGATTTCAATCCAGATTGCTGCAATGTTTTTTTTTTTAGTTTAAGTTTCAGATACGAGCTCTCTAATGAAAATTTCTTATCTCTAACCTCACTGGTGAAGGAAACGTTGTTTCCGAAATGTACAGAGGTTGAGTCAAAAGTAGTGGCCGATTCGGGAAGGGGGGTAGAGTTTGACGAATTCTGGGCGAAGACCATTTACCACAAGGGTATATCGCAGTTTATTAAGAGAAAAGAGTGGGGAGAAACGTCAGTACGAATTTGAATGCCATAGACATTGTGCCACCTGCGTCAACCAGTGTAAAAATATGGCAAAAAAATTGGTGATACGCGGGCTCCTTCGTCAATATTGGAAAAAGGGGACCAGTGCGCGAGCAGCAGCCGCCGAAATTTGCAGGGTGGAAGGTTCAGGGTGTGATCAATGAACGGACAGCATGACGGTGGTTCTCCCGCTTTTCGTCTGGAGACATGGGCCTGGAAGATGCGCCAAGGAGCGGAAGACCCAAAGAAGTGGATGACGCAACCCTACGGCAACAAGCCGAAGTGGAAGCCAACCCAGGCAGCACCACGCGTGTACTAGCGGCGGACATCGGGACATCACAATCGAGTGTGGTTCGACATCACTAACCCAAATCTTTTAATCCAACTACTTCCGTAATTTCTTTCAGAACATACTAGAAAATACGAACTGCAACGAGTGTATCCTTTAACCATTTTCCATCATCAAATCGCCACTGATACTAACAATAGACCGGCACTAACTATTCAATATCCCTTACATTAGTAAAGACACCAACCAGCTGATTATTTGCTCCCTTTATAACCAACTTACACGATCTCAACACCAGGATTTCATCCACTGGTACACAGATGCGTCTTTCGTACCACCACCCAATTTAGATTCAGTCGCAGGAATAGGAATTATAAGCGAAGTTGGAGAATTCTACTATAAGATTAATAACATCATGGACTCATTCTCGGCGGAAGCTTGGGCGATATTCAAAGCCCTACAGTTAATAAACGCATCTGGAACGCCCGATTCCGCTCACTTGATGAGTACTGACGTAGAGTACTCTAAGTAAATGAATGAGGGATGCTGGAAATCATCGTTCACAAGTGGGAATAATTATCTCCGCAATACTACCATTATACCGAAAAAATAGCCAAATTAAGTTCCTATGCTGCCCTGGCCACAAGGGCCTGGCAATTTGGCAGCAGATCACCTAGCAAAAACAGGACGAACGAACGGTACCACCCTTCTATTCCCGTAACAGCAAGTGCTCTTAAGAGATACATCGATCGTAACACGCGATCCTTATGGAAAGCAGAGTGGGCAAGATCTTGCTTTACTAACCAGACTAAGATCTGAACACCTGCCGACCAGGCCTATCTACATAAGATCTGTCTGGTTGACAATGCTGTTTGTCAGTGCGGCCTTACTGAAACTGTAGACCACATATTCTTCCAGTGTCCGCTCTGCGCCCCCCTCGTCGTCAATTAAAAGCTCTTTACCAGGCCAAAAATATCCCTTTCTGCTCTTCCTCCCTATTGTTAATAAACCCTAACCTAACAACCCACAAACGCTTTATCCTCCCTAGCACCAAAGATTTCTTATCCAAAATTAACCTCCTTCAAAGGTTTATGGCTTCGATCATACACGTTCTATGTTTAATATCCTGAGAAAATCGTCCAGTTATACTAAAGTATAACCTACAGCAGTAGGTCATCTCAAGACAGGAGGAACGGCCGGTCAAAAGAAGAAGAAGAAAGAAGTAATCACCCTGTATAATTTCCTTGTCTGTCCGAGGCATCCATCCGTCCGAAACCAACAAACAAAATCAACAATAGGTCGCGCGGTTGTTTACTGACAAGATGCACCTTTGTTTAATGACCTCCGCGTATGTGTCCCATTCAAAAATCATTCAAGATTGCAGAGTTGTTGTCACATCAATGTGGAGTCGATCCAATGGGTGAAAGCAATTAAATATATCTACAAATACATATGCAAAGGCTATGGCAAAGCAGTTAAATTCAAGTAACATATACAGAACACAAATTCAACTAACCAGAATATTCATGTGACTGGTCTACTTTTCTAGTCTTTACAGAATTTTTTGTTTCTATTTGAGTTACAGTAATATCAAATCTTTGGCCTGTGCTGTTGCAGTTTAGATTATTCATTATCTCGAATTTACTCAAACCGCGCTTTAAAGCACAAAATATCTCGGTGAAAAGATTTTCTAAATGAAGCATTATTTGAAATTTAGCTTTACAGGTTGAAATTAAAGTTGCGAATATTTCGTTTATTTTTTGTTTTCTTCTTTTTTACGTTCTTTCTTGAGAGAATAGGTTACGCAAGAGGTTCCTTCATGGAATTTCTATCTCCTGGCCTTCGTTTAACAAACTTGAATTCAGACACGTTCTGTATTAATATTTTAAACCCACAATGAAAGCAGACCTCTTTTACGACTGCTTATTAAGCATTGTATATTCATTCGGCGGTGCTGGAGAGGAGAGTGTATAAGAGCACAAGCCAACGTTAATTACAACGACCCTGCCTTCATCTCCCAACCACTGGAAGACATGATTTACCGACCCCTTGATTTATTGGCTACCTTGTTAATTGTTCCCCCCTTTTTTTTGTTTTATTCGTAAATGTTATTACTACAGCTATGTCTAGAGGAAATAATAGTGCAAAATAAATTTTTAATAGTAGCTGGAAAATTAATAATGATCATGCTTTCCTTAAAAACTTTTTTCCTTCGTTTGAAATTCTGCATTTTCATTGGCATAAAGAGTTTCTAATCGGAAAACGGGATCTAAATGGAACACTTCGAAATTGCAGTTTTATTATAGTTACAACCGGTTGAAGTAAATGAATAAGATTAGTTAAACGATAATATCTATGAAAACATTCTTCTTCTCATTATTATTATTATTATTATTATTATTATTATTATTATTATTATTATTATTATTATTATATTGCATTTTAAAGATGCCAAATGGAATAAATAACTTAATTCAAACGTGATAGAATATTTTGTATTTACTTGAATTTGCTTATAATATCTTCAATAGCATGGTTTTCCTTCTTTCCCTATGCAGAGGGTTGAATTCATTAAAGTTGAACGATTTGAATATGCAAATGCTGTGAACACGTGAACAAAATGTGCGCGAGGTTGGCCAAGGCAATAATTGTAGTTCACTGTCATCACAGCAGTTGTTGGAAGAGGTTTTTCGTCGAGCCAGTAAATATTGACGGTTTTTGAGAGGGCCCTTTCCGACGCCAAGTCTTCGTATCCAGCCATTATAAAAAGGTGCAAAAAAAATATAGGTGTAAGATTTCCGAAAGCGGGCGTCCTAATTGTGCTTAATAAAAATAGGAATATTCCAATATCGGCAACGTTGGACGTACAAGAATTTACTAGAGGCCTGAGGTAGCAGCGAAATGAATAATTTCATCTCGGGGAAAAGCGAACATCAGTTCCTAGAGATGTATGAGCTCCCCCAGTCAACAGTGCGCAAGTATTGGATTATCGCTAAAAATCTCCAAATCCCCACTCTGTATGGACAGTCCATAACCCGGATATGGATTAATCGGAACAGCTTCAAGTCACAAATCGAAATCGACGTTCTCTTAAGAAAAAACACGAGCTCAGGGGACGACCATACGGGCAATCATCATTTAAAGATATCCCTATAAAATTGCCCGACGCTTTAAAGTAGACTGTGGAAAGCTTATCTAGGCGTGTGAGAAGATAACTCGGATATGGGTTGCCTTCCGACGTAGTTTTCAAGATTGGCATCGGATTAGTTTAGATAGAAGCACGGGGGCTTCCGTAATATTTCGAGAGTTCGACATCGTTCACTTGTAATGTCTCAATCCTCTGCATGAGAATGAACAAAATGTCTCATAACATAAGAATAGCCCTCAAATGTGGGGTAATGTAATGTCTTCATTAATGTGGTAATGTAATGTCTTCAAATCCTCATGCATCCTGATTTTGCTTGGAATGGGGGTATAAGTGGAATTTTATTTTATTTGTCCCTATATATATACGGTAATGATGAGTCAAAAGTCTGTACCCCCCCCCCCCATAGAGTTTGGAAACTAGGGGGGATACAACAAATCTGTTGCAGGCATCATATAGGAATTTATCTTATCTTGAACAGAGGGTAGATTATCGTTCTGCGATAATCTACGGCACTTACTCCTTCGAGGGAGTTTTGCGCCATCCCAGTAACTAACGACTGCTACGAGATGACAGGAGCAGCCGGGACCGACGGCTTAACGTGCCCTCCGAAGCACGGGGGGTTCATGATGGAAGACCTGCTGGCGGACGAACAAACCAGTGCTATCACCAGCTGATGGACAACCAGCACTGGTCACTCAGCAAATGAGTCAGACTAAAGTCTCCCAACATCAGACCAACTAAAGTCTCAGACCCCAAATAGCCGTCCTACCCAGCAGTGATCCTCAAGCCACTGGCTGTCACCCAGTGGCTTGAGGATCAAGAACTTAATTTTATAAATTAAAAGATATTACAAAAAACATTACAAGCCATACGAAAAAAAAAACAAACAAAAAGTTAGATAATTTGACTAAAGAAATGATCGTTTTGCTGCTTCCATCGATCAGCGAGCCAACCGACGAGACAACCAGGCCACAGCCACCCCATATAGGAATTTAGGTAGGGGCTAAACAATGGTGGTGCCAAAATTGACCTTTGATCGAATTTTGCACTTGCAACTTTGTAACCGTTACAGGTAGAGAAAATTTCCAATTGTATAGTTATAGAGTCAAAACGCTGACTTTAACAAAAAAAAAAGAGATTAAAAATAAACACACTACAGCCGGCTCGGTGGCCGAGAGCGTTAAGGTGCAGTCTTCCCGAGATGGAGTAGTTAACAAGCAAAACCTTCATTAATGGGGAGATGTGAACCCTCGATGGTTGCGAGATGCAACAAATCAGCAGAACTGGAGAAAAAATGTGTGGTGTGGACTACGGAATGGCATCTTGGTCGGACCTATTTTCTACAGCGGTTGCCTTACAGGAGTAAGGTACACAGAAATGATTTTGAGTGGCTTCGTTTCAGATTTTTGAGACAACTTGCCTTTAGTGCTGTACCGCTGCATGTTGTTCCAGCATGATGGGGCATCTCCACATTTTGCATCCATTGCACGTCAACGACTGGATGACGTTTCAACATCGGTAGATTGGCCGATTGGCCAAGGAGGTTCAGTTTATTGGCCATCACGTTCGCCTGATTTGACAGCACTTGTTTTTTTTTTCTTTTGGGGATACATCAAGGAGAATGTGTATGCCACTGTTTATAGTATTATTTCCCTTTGTAATGGGTTTATTTTTAATCTTTTTTACTGTTATAAACAACGTTTTGAGCTCTGTAACTGTACAATTGGAAATTTGTCTCTACCTGTAACTGTTACAAAGTTGCAAGGTGCAAAATTCGAAGTCAAAGGTCAAACTTGGCACCACCATTGTTTAGTCCTTACCTAAATTCCTATATGTTGCCTGCAACAGATTTGTTTTATCTCCACTCATTTTGAAATTGTATGGGGGGGGGGAGTTAACCAGCTTTTGACTCACCCTGTATATAATTGTATAACCAATACAACTGTTGATGTGTCGTCTGAATACAGCGATGTTGTTAATAGGTCAGATCTTTCGATTTTATTGGATTGTTTCATAATTGGCTAAATACGATTCTTCATCAGATCCTTAAGATAGATGAAAAAGTTTTACTTTGTGATAAGTTAAAGCGAACAGCGCAGTGGTGCAATAAATAGAAACCACTGGCGAAAAATCACCTAGAAAACACAGGAACAATACTACCTTCATTCAGCAAAATCTGCAATTAAACAATTCGCTTATTCAGTGGAGTTGAGGTCGGGAGAGCCACGTGAGCTCCTCTATCTTCACATCTTCATTTCTCCTTACGACCTGCGAAGAAGAAAGTAAATAAAAATCACTTATCCATCTTCTTTTGGATAAGTGGTTTCCCTTTGTTTTCTTCGTTTTTCATTTACAGTTTCGTCCAGTAACTTTAAGACTTGATATCCATCTCTGCTTTGTGATCAGGTGCGTTGTCATCCCCAAATTGCGGCATCTGTATGGGTAGAAATTTGTCCAAAATGTCTTGGTAAATGTGCCCTTAAGGTTCCAGTCATCGAAACCAAGGCGTCAAGTCCAAACCAGAAGATTAGCCACTGGGCTTCACGCTTAGTATTAGTTAACTAATTGTAATACCTAATTTTAATGACTTATACTGAGAGAAAAAGTCATAAATGAAATGAAAACCAAAATCTATTGTATAATCGAAAACCAAAATAGTGTAATCGAAAGGAGCACAGACAGGTCGTTGGTTTCGGTTTTCAGTGTATTGTTTCAGTTTACGCTATCTTTATAGACTCCAGATACTATTGTACATGAATATCGTAGACCGTTTGGGAAATGGTTAATCTAGCCATTTGAGCCCTTCTGATACCATTACTAACTATTGGGAAGTTGAAATCTTATCACGGAAAAGGATTAAACAGAGTGCAACAGAAAGAACTCCCCTAGCCTAACCTAACCTAACCTAACCTAACCTAATCTCGGGAACTTCACCTACGACCACTCCACAGCCTTAAGTTGACAATCTGGTGTGCCGTTTTGTGGAGTTTGCTTTGTGTGGAATTCGCACTTTTTTGAACAGGATAATATTACTGAAACGGTGACCTCCGAAGGCATTCTGCAATGCCAGAAATTTTTTGTTTCTTAAATTGATGAACATGGGTAGAAAATCTGTTGAATAAAAGAAACAGAAGAGGGTCCAGATATAATAATAATTTAAGTTTATTGTAGCCGATGCGTTTCGATTTTATTTAGGTCGTACAGAAATGATTGACACAACAGTGAGACGCCGAGAAATCTACAGCAGGGGTCTTGAGAAATACGAAATACACAGATGGCACTACCAGTTGGATAAGGGATTAACGTGGGCGGTTGTTCTATCCGTCGCCGTCAGTGGACGCGTAGAGAGTAAAGATGGAAGGCGATTATCACGGCCAGCGATGGACCGTGTGGTTTTTGTAGAAAGAAGGTGGTGAAACAAGGCACCGTCAAGAGAACTGTGTTCCGCTGGTTGGACAGGGAACTGCAGCCAAAGGTTGCGTACAGCAGCAAATATGGAGCTGCTGAACGAAACAGGGGAATTGCAGGCTATTGTCCGTAGATGGTGCACCAATGCACCCGAGGAATAGTTCGTCACAGCCATCCGAAACTAGACAAATGGCTGAAGTGAGGAGTATCTCTAATTAATGTAAAATGCAGTTTTTGTAGAATAAATTATTTTCCAGCCTGTGACTGAATTTTTGTCGACCCCAGTACATAATCTTCACGGCCGACCTTATAAACTGCTACAAACGAATCTTTTACAGTTGAAAATTTGACTTTACCCAATCAGATTTTATAGGTTTTATAAAACATAAGAAAGGGACAACCAATTAAAATCTAGAGAATTTTTAAATTGCAGAATTTGAACAAGAAAGATTTTGTTTATAAAAAAATTAACAATAAATAGAAAGAAGGCATAATTAGGCGGAATTTTACAGGGTGAGTCAGAAGTCACCATACAAATGGGGATTATATTATGCTCAGTTACAAAAATGTTCCATATATTCCACAAGGGAAAAACCTTCCATGTCCAAACAAAGTGACAATGTCGAACATGTGACAATGTTTCTCCTGTTATTTGTTTGCAAGCTAATGTGATTCTCCTTTTAAGATGGTTCAAAGTACGGATTTCCTTCTGGCACACAATCGATATTTTAGGTGGCCCCAAAGGTAAAAATCCATGGGAGTAAAGTCTGGTGATCTGGGTAGCGACTCCACCGATCCATGGGTTTTCTGCCTTCCGCGAAGTTCCATTTGACCTGGACTTTATTTTTTTTAAATCCGCAAACTACAATAAACACACACACACACCAGTTATTTCTGAAAGAACTCTCCTTGCTTCTCTACATATTTTTCCAGCGTTCTGGGAGCATCTGAATACCGGTTCTGTAGAAATCTTCAGCTGATGTCGAAACCACGTCAGGACCGCCAATTTCGCTTCCTCATTGGAGCCGAACCTCTGCCCTCCCAAGAACTCTTTCAATAGTCCAAAAAGGTGATAGTCGCAAGAGGAGAGGTCCAGGCTGTATGAAGGATATGGTAAGATGTCCCATTTAAGTTCCGTCAGTGTGTCCATGGTCAGTTCGGCTGTGTGTGTGATCTGGCATGGTCTTGCAGAAAACAAACACCACTGGTAAGCAGTGTTGGGAACCATGCTTACTATTTTTACCCTAGACACCTGGTGAAAAATACCCTAGATTACCCTAGATAATCCTGTAATAAAAATTCAAAGGGCCCCCCCTTTGCACCTAAACTTCTATCCACCATCCAGATTTTGGCGCCCTCTAGAGGCGGTCATATTTGAAACGATTAAATGTTAATGTTAAAAATCAAAAATGAAATAAAACTAAATAAAAAGTAAATGTCATGGCTGTAGCTCGACCTGCCGAGCGACAGCGGCCACATGCAGATGTTTAGCCTGAGATACAGAAGGGGTTATTTGATGCTCATTAGCCTCCAATCCTAAAGCTCTATATATATACAGCTTTATCTAATCCGCCCCTATAATCCTCCTATTGTGAAGAAGTCGCAAGACAAAAGTGGTTCAGAGTATACCTTATATCGAAAAATATAGAAGGTACCAAAGTGATTAAACGCGAACTCCCTAGAAATGGAAAATTACCCTAGAAGTTACAACCTTTACCCTAAATCCCTAGTTTCTAACCAAATACCCTAGATATAGGGTAAAATCCCTAGAGTTCCCAACACTGCTGGTAAGGAGTCCTTCTAAAAAATCGACATCAATGATACACTTAATATCCCAGAATACAGTTGCCATTCTCTTTCGTTGCCGACGGTGTCATCTTGAATTTCTTGGGGCGTGGCGAGTCAATATGACGCCACTCCATGTTCGCACGCTTGCTTTCAGGAGTATGGTGATGAATTCATGTCTCGTCGGTGGTCACAACACGCCTTAGGAAGCTGTCATATCGCTGCAGCAGCATGGAACAGATTTCCACCCGGATGGTTCTGTGATCCTCGGAGAGTTGTTTAGGGACCCATCTGGCACAAATCTTGTTGAATTTCAGCTTATCGTCGATGATGGTCTCCACACTGCCAGTGCTGATTTCAGTATTGAAGCCAATTCTCGGACATGAATCCGCCTATTGTCCCTTATCAACTCATTTGTTCGTGCGATGATGTCATCATTGACAGCAGTTGCTGGCCTTGACTTATGGGGTTCATTGCCGGTGGATTCGCGCCCTCTTTTAAACTTTTGGCGTTAAGCAAAGACGGATGATCGAGACAAACATGACTCGGTGAACTGTTTTTGGAGTCCCTAATGAATTTTAGATGCTTTCACATCTTCGTTGTGGAGAAATTTGATGATTATTGGTTGTTCCACTTAGTCCACCATTTTGTTTAAACAATCGGTTGTCATGGCAACCGGATGAGTGGTGCTGAATTTGCATGACAGGCGGTAGTTACCATCCCAACAAACTCATAATCAGTTTTATTATTTAGATATCAGTAAAATGTGTTGTTTCAAGGAAATGGTGCAAGAGGCCCATTTCGCTCATGAGAATTCTCAGGGAAATTTTTCTTAGGCATGTTGTCTTCTTGCGTATTCACATCGGGTGGCCACCGCGTTCGCCAGATTTGACTCCACAAACTTTGAAAACTCTTAAAGAGGCGATAACCCAGAAAGATGCTGCCATTCCGCCCGAAATGAGAAGATCTGTGTATCCAAAAGAAAACCGTCATTTGTGTTTAGAACACATTGATTTAAAGCTGCATTATGTGTAATAATTAGAAATGAAAAAAAAAGTTTGTATCTTGCTGGATTTGGTCTTTATTAACTTCCCAAATCGGGAAGTTCTTTCTGCCGCATCCTGTATTTATCCTGTTTATTTTCTTTAATCCATTCCAAAAGTTTTACGTTTATATTACTTCTTTGGGGTTTCAGTTCCTGGAAGCAGCAAAAAAACCGGTATAATGAAGTTTAATATATAGATTGTCTTCTTTCATACTTTCATGTGATACGATAGAATGATGTACTGTATATACATAAATAAGGCAAACAATGATATAACAATATGCCTAATTGCAAAATTTGGTAAAAGTGTTTTCAGCTTAAAAATTGCTGTATATGTTGAAAATATTTAAAGTTATCTAACACAGTGTTCACTTTAAGTGTGATGAAATAATTTTTTTTAAAAAAGGGTTTAGTTAAAAGGAGATAGGGAGGGCTTCATCAAGTCTCTTCTTTTGGTTTAAAAACAGCAACGTTTGCGATCTTATTAAAGCTGCTTTTTCCCCCTCTCTTGCCATGTTATTTTAATACGTTTTGAAAAGAACGATAATCCAGTCTTCCAACCCATTTGTTATGCGCAATTATCAATGCTTTTGCAAAACAGAGGCAATTCCCGCTGAGTTCGCTTACACTGTAATTAGAGATCGGTTGAAATGGCGAACCTCACTCTCTACTTGTTTCGTCCACAATTAAGACTCTTCCGACCACATATCTCCTCCAACGATGGTTCCTAAAGGGCTCTCCTATCCCTTTTCATGATAAAATGCGCACAATTAAACTCGAATGGGCTTTTTGGATTCTCTAATGTTCGGTGTGCGCTCCGCCGGGGTCCAAAGGCCTCTCTTCCGTTTGGGAGTCGAAACAAATCGCGTTTGGGAGATCATCGTCGGCTTTCCCTCGGCCTTAAGTTTAATTATTTCCCAGTGGAAAAATGACGATTATACCCCTCTCGTGCACGATAGATCAAATTAATGAGTTTCCTTTTTGCGCTTTCCAAGCACCAACCCGTCGACCGGGAGTTGGTTGGTGGTGTCTTCGCTCGATTCGTCTATTTTGATTCTTTCAACTGATTTGGCTCTTTCCCGACTGCGTTAATACAAGGTAGGCCTATCTTAACTCCGTATCAGCTAGAGTCCTGGCATTTATCACCGCGCCACGAGCAATAGAACTCGTCTCCACCACGAGCTGTTGATAAAGAGAGCAAAAGAGGTCCTGATTAGGGGGCGGAGGCTTTTTCTCTTCTCCTCCTCCTCCTCCCCTTTTTGGCCGAGCGAATTAAATGATTAAATTTTTCACTGTCTGATCGCTAAATCCTTACCTGGAATTGAAGATCGGAATGCAATTGCCACGACAACAAAATCGCCTTTAATAAATAACATTAAAAAACATGAACGAGAGAAGAACTAGTAGAAGAAGACGAGAGAAATAGAGGAGGGGAGTGGGTGGAGACCACCGGTGTTACCCCTCTTTCTACTACCTCCGCTTGCTTGTGCTTTTTTTTTTTTTCTTCCTTACTTTCTCTTTTTCACTCTATTCCTCCAGCCATCGATTTTATCTTTTTCGATTCATTCCGTTTATTTGTCTTTCCATCTGCTTATCTTGCTTCTCTCCCCTGTTATTGATTATTGTGCATCGGTGGAAAAAGAAGTCGTTTTTCGTTGATGATCTATTATTTTTATTTTAATTCGTTTATCTTTAGAATTAAGCATCCGCTCTTCTTTCTCTGCATGAATAATATACAAAAATAATCCCTCGTTATTGAATTGCTGTATTAATCCCTGTCCATCAACATATGTACATCCAAATAAATGGATGTCTGTTACTTTTCGTAGCGTCTTATTGATATGCATTCATGGTATATCATATCCGTATAGTATAAAAATTTAATATAACAAAAACTATGTTAGATACTTACATTCAGTTTTTCTGTATTAGGTTCTTCATCTCAGAAAGTTGTTTTTTTTTTGAACTAATGGAAGTATGTAGGCGCTAACATCAGCCATATCGAAATGGACATGCTGAAGAGCTGCATGAGTAATTTTCCAACAGGATTGTGTGCTATCACATTGGGCAGTATTTAGACGGGATGATCTTAGACGATGGCATCCAGTATTACTGTGGAGATTTGTTAGAGATAACGTTTTCCACATTTGTCTCCGATGTGTACACTAATAAGAATAACGGATGCGAAAATTCGGTAACTAGAGATATGCTGACGAATGCTGGGCAAATGAATGTCGTGTGGATGTTTTCCGAAAAACAAAAGGGGCGACGTTGAAGTTTATGTGACGGATATTAAAAAGCTTTCTAATGGAATAGCAGGTGACAGTTATTTAAGGTATCTTTCAAAAGATTAATCTGTGCCGTACATTTCCTTATTTTGCGGACCGATCTTTTCGACCTGCGCGTAATGGCATTCTTAACGTCCTGCACGTTCCGTGCCGTCATGGCATGAAATCCTGGAATCCGAGGTAAATTCGACAATATATTCTCGAACTTTAGCAGCCGAGCTGGGCATATCATAGGATAGTTCAACAGTTCAAAAAGTCGGAAAAGTCAGCGGGAGTTGCTGCAGTGTACCTTACGAAATGACCTCAATTGTACAAACTGCTGAGTAGAAGTGGGCAAGGCACTCCTATATTCTGATCCCGGTAAGAATGAAATAAAATCTTTATGCGCATATATTAGTTTACCATTTCACCGTGTCGCACCGATTTATCATAAGAAATATACCTTTTTCTTCGGATATTTGTTTGTAAAAAAATATGAAATTATCACATATTTCAAAAGTAATTCGTTACATTTGTAACATGCTTTGTTTCACTTTGAAAATTTACTTCGTTTATATTGTTGTTCGATTATTTCGCAAGTGAATTCAAAATCGTAGAGGTTACTAATTCGATGACAGTAACGCCATCCCTTGACGAGATATGTAGTATATAATAAAAAAAAATAACGACGAGTTGGGCCCCTGGATGGACCTGGATTCAAGACTGCTGTATGATGGTCGCAGCAGCCGGGGGGGGGGGTGAGGATTGTCCATCACTGATGGTCACCCATCCAGTGACTAGCCGTGCCTGATGTAATTTAACTTCACAGAAGTTGTGTTCAGTGAAAGCCCACCAGGCACGGCCTCCCCTGGACTTTATTTCTTATACACAAGTTATTTCTCAAAGAACTCTCCTTGCTTCTCTACACATTTTTACAGCGTTCTGGGAGCATCTGGATACCGGTTCTGTAGAAATCTTCAGGCTGATGTCGAAACCACGTCAGGACAGCCTTTTTCACTTCCTCATTGGAGCCGAAGCTCTTTCGATGGTCCAAACAAGGTGGTAGTCGCAAGGGGAGAGATCCGGGCTGTATGGAGGTTGTGGTAAGATGTTCCATTTGAGTCTTGGTCGCGTTTTCCTTAGTGCCGGCTTCAGGGACGTCCTCAAAATGTCACAGTAGTAGGGTGCAGTTATGGTTCGACGTTCTTCCAGAAAATCGTCATGAATGATACCCTTAATGTCCGAGAATATAGTCGCCATCACTTTCGTTGTCATCTTGAATTTCTTGGGACGTGGTGAGTCAGTGTGTCACCACTCCATGCTCGCAAGCTTGCTTTCAGTAGTATAGTGAAGAATCCATGGTCAAACACGCCTTAGAAATCTGTCATCTTCCCTGTCATTTCGCTGCAGCAGCATGGAATAGATTTCCACCCGGGTGGTTTCGTGATCTTCGTAGACTTGCTTAGGGACCCATCTGGCACACATCTAATTGAATTTCAGCGTATTGCGGATAATGGTCTCCACATGGCCTGTGCAAATGTTCAGTATTGAAGCCAATTGTCGGACATGAATCCGCCTGTTGTCCCTTACCAGCTCATTTGTTTGTGGAATGATACCATCATTGACAGCAGTTGCTGGCCTTGCCTTATGAGGTTCATTGCCGGTGGATTTTCGCCCTCCTTCAAACTTTGGCACCAAGCAACGACGGATGATCGAGACAAACATGATTCGGTGAGCTGGCTTTGAAGTCTCTGATGAATTTCAGATGCTTTCACACCTTCTTTGTGGAGAAACTTGATGATTATTCTTGTTCCACTTTGGTCGACACATCGCTGTCCACCATTTTATTTAAACAACTGGATGAGTGGTGCTGCATTTGCATGACAGGCGGTAGTTGCCATCCCAACAATGAAAGTTTAGATTTTTACAACAATGAAATTAATAAAAGATAAACTCCAGGTTAAACTTGAATGCCCCTCGTAACCATCGGATTATTACTTTAACATTTACTTGGCCCACTTTCTTCGCGGGCGGCACTTCAACAACCAGAAAGAGGCGAAATTTGGAGTGAAAAAATTCTTCGCCTTGAAGGACAAGTACTTGTACTGTCACGGAACTTGAAAAATATAGTTTAAGATGATGACCTATGCTTTTAATGCTAGGCAGCTTTCTTTGTAATGTTACCCGTTAAAAAATAAACTGATGAAAATATTTTTGACAATTTTTCTGTTATTTTAATTTTTGCGATTGCTTTTGCTACAAGGTTTGTTGCCCTTTATCCAGCAAGGATATACGAGTAGTAACCAATACAATTAAGGTAGTCAATTGTAGAAAAACTTTTCACGCAAATCATTTAATTGCTTCATTAAAGCCATTAATAGAGAAAAGTTTATTATTTCATCGTTTTCACTAATTTATTAAAAAATTAAATTATTTTATCATCTGGAACTTGTCGCTACATTTGATAAGACCTCTAGAAAGGGAATAAGCGAGTTCATTATTAGTAATCTATATGGGAATGGCCTTGAATGTAGATTCTTCTAAACACATTTTGTATATTTTAAGCGCTTTTAAAGATCTAGAATGAGGTCTAATTTTATTATGATCCAAGTATCGGAAACCTGTTTATAGTTAGACTGTTTTCGTTTTAACATACTGTACTCAATAGATTCCAAAACCTATCCAATAAGTGAAGCATATTTCCGAAATAGGAATGACCCAAAAAAATTGTGTACTAGTCTACGTAAGAAAAAATTTTTGTTTCCAAACTATTGAGTTGTCTTTACTGAGCCCTCCCTTCAAAGACTCCATCCCTCGTCCGTTGGCGGATACAACAGTTGCAGTCTCCCAAGCATGAAAGCGCTTTCCTGGGAAAGTTCGCACTTGCTTTCAGGATTCCCTAGATCCTCCTGGCTCCGTTGATCTTCTCGAACGGGTCATGTGATCCTCCACCGCCGCCGCCACCGCTTCATGCAGACAGGTGTGACTCTCACTTGAGCAAACACGACTTAATTGATGATTCCCTCTCAAGTGGAGATAGTCTTCACTTCTCCTTTCTCTCTCTTTTTTATATTTTATTATTCGCATCTTATCCTTTTGTCACCGAATTTTCTTTTGAGGCGTAAACAAATGGGAGTTTTACGGAAGAAGACACTCGAGTCCATCACGGTCAGCACATGTTCGTTTTCACTCCCGTGATGCACCTCTCTCGCTCTCTGATTTCAAAAACAACAACAACACAGAATTTCACTCTCGACATCAGGACGTTCTCACCGTGAAGTGGAAAAGACTTTGGAGTCCAAAATGAAAGCCTTCGTTTTTCCACCCCTCCCACTTTTTTTTTCTTTTTCAGAGATCCGTTTTGCGGTGGTTGGGTGGCGATGACGCACGAGTCCATGTCGCACATGTCTGTCACAACGTCGAGTGGGTGGTGGTGGTGACACAACAACAAAGGACGAACTCTTGGTTCCTCCATCCGACGTTGTCGCTAGAATTAATTTGCGGTTTCGTCTCGCGATGACGTTTCCAGCGACAGGTCGGGGCTCAACCCTTTCTTCTCCAAGGGTTTGAGCAGCAGGATTTCCATTACAGTCCAAGCGGAAAGGGTTAATAATTCAATAAAGGAATCCTTTAATCATGAAATGAAAAGCTAATTGAATGAGCTGAGAGCGGAAATTTACCAGAAGATGGGGAGGCTTAGTTTTTATTCAGTCAACTTTTTTCCTTCTTCTTTTTTTTTTTTAAGTTCCTCTTGCCGAGTTTTAGCATTTTAATGTAGACTTTGCTTTCATTAACCTACAGCGGATTTCCCCCTCCATGTTCCATTGAGAATTAACGGGAACTTATATGAATGAGCAAATTATATGACATGAATGATTGCCTTCGCTTTATTAGCTTATTATTAGCTTTTAAGTAGACGAAGATGTTGCTTTAAGAACTTAAAAAACTTCAAACTCTCTAATAATATCAGTAGCCAATTTCGCATACCCAATGTAAGCGCAAGTACAGTAATATTAACATAACGCAAAGACCATACACGAGGCTGTTCGAAAGTTCACAGACTTGCAACGCTGAACGATTCTGTGAAGTGATTTTTTGGTCACTATAAAAGTTGAATTGCGCTGTATAGGAATACAATTTACTGTTAATTACCACACAAAATTACGCAAAAGTGGCCAGGAAAAGTTTGAGATGATCAAAGAACCGTGGTGAAGAATAAGTGATGGAAGCATTTTAAGGAAGACAATGTTTTTACAGTATGCACTCGAGCTGAGAAGTAGACACCATTGTGAAAGCAGACAGACGACCGTAAATGGAGATTGTTAATGTTTTGTAAGTTCATTGGAAGAGAATTTCGCAAAAAAAGATATGAATTAGTTCATGTTGTTTTTTTCCTACAAGATAACGCTAGACCACATGTGGTACAACGAACTACGGAAGATTTGGAAAAAAAAAAAGGATGGGCAGTCTCTAGACCATCCTCCATAAGTCTCGCACCTTGCGATTTCTGGGCTTTTGTAACGCATAAGAAAAGAGTTAAGAGGAAGAAGTGTAGCACGGATTAGGAAGTGAAAACTGCCACGCCTTACACTGAAAATAGTCAGCGACATGTTGTTGAGAAGCTTATGTATCATAAAACGGCGTATAGAGTGTGCAAATCACTATTTCGAAAAGGAAATCCACACGAAATTTGCTAATGATTCGGGATCGAAATATTGATCTCAATCCACGATCAGATACTATAGAATATATGATAATTTAATTATAACTATTCCTATATACAAAAATTTAAAATTATCATCAACGTTGACGTCATATTGTTGTTGTGGCTGTCGAAGTTTATTTTGACTTGGATTAAATAATTCACCAAATTTTCTGGCCCACCTTGTAAAAGTCGATATCTATCTTGTCTGGTTTTCTGGACGGGATTGGAAAAATGAACTTGAAGTTACACTGCTTAAACAAGTCTTGGTGACATGGGTTAGATGTAACGTACAATAACTTGAAGGATTTTTCTTGCGGTTTTTGCATACAGAAAGGAAAGCCAAAAAATAATGAAAAAGCAATACACAGCGAACCAAAATTAATCTTAAGTGAAAAGCGTAATAAGCTTTGTGATTAAAGCAGTTATCAGAGCACTTCCCTAAAATTGTTGGTAGGTTCGTTAATTCTTTCTCCTGGATTTTTTAATCGGTTACCCACACACGATTGGAGCAGAAAATGAAGATTTATAAAGTTGCGCGAAATTGCCACACAAGTGCATTTGTCTTTGGCTTTCCATCTAAAATTACAGGCTTCATCGTCGACCTCGTATTAATTATACTCGACTTCTCTCTCTCTCTCTCTCTCTCTCTCTCTCTCTCTCTCTCTCTCTCTCTCTCTCTCTCTCTCTCTC